>JAUZST010007121.1:0-14396 GCA_034779995.1 Parotocinclus haroldoi | reverse complement strand
ATTCTGAATCGATTAACAAATGTCAATAATCGATAATCGAGCACACTTGCATCTGAACATGTAGACCAGCTTCTTTTACAGATTTTTCTGTAATCGTCTATTTTGAGTTTAAGATTATTGAAGTATCCGTTTTTTGCTTTCTTTGTGCTTTTACTCTGTTGCGCTTCTCTCAGTCTTGCTTTCGCTTCAAAAAGTTTCTCGCTTTTGACTTTTAGACCCGATTTGACCGGGGCCGGGATCTAGGCAATCATTGGCTGCTGGAGTTAAGTCCTGCTACGTCAGCGAAAGAACGCCACTCTTTTACCCCGATTGGAAAATGGTCGGTGATAAACACAGGGAATCTGTGTGTTTATGTTTGTTATCTCATATCTGCCTTTTAATAATGAGGCTTAGAGTCAGACTGCTAAACTTTTTGAAGCAAAAGCAAGACTGAGAGAAGCGCAGCGGAGAAAAGGCGCAAAGAAAGCGGAAACGGCTACTTCAAGTGTGGCGGATACTTGACGGCATAGATTTGTTTCATGTAGTCACATGGTAAAGAAAGAAAACCGAATGGAGATGCATCGATAGTCGTTGCCCTCTGAATCGTAATCGTGATCGAATCGTGAGGTGCCTAGAGATTCCCACCCCTAATCCACATTGTCCGGCACATTTTTACAATATTACTCAATGCTCAGCTTTTCTGTGTTTTCAAGTGCCCCTGTAAATGCTTACTATGGTTTAGGTCAGGCAACTGTGTAGAAAGGTCAAGGACAGTCCACACTCCTTGATTTCTTTGGTCTGCTTGTAGTTGTTGCAAAGCTTTGAGGTGTGTTTGGGTCGTTGTCCTGCTAAAACGACCAAAAGTCCAAAGCATTTTCACTAGTACACTCTCGCTTTCGGTCTCCACTGTATACACATTTCAGCTGTTGTGTTTATCACTTCTAATAACTACCCCTGGTTCCTGCCCCACAGCCCCTGTTGTGGGCTTTCATTCGAGGTTCGTCTCTGGTACTGATAGAGCGCGTGCTCAGCACCTGCTCCCATCTTTATTCAGGCTACATGCAGCGGGGCGGAACATTTTGTCTGCAGTCATTGTTAGGGACGTCCCCAGTTCAGTAAATCCTTCAGTTCAAGTTTTAAACCAGAAATCTTTACTTTTTTTTGCACCTCCTATTAAATAATAGTTGTGACATCATAATTTGTTTCGCAGCTGGTTTGATGCTTTGAAGAAATTGTTTCTGACATGTCTTTGGAGAGAACGAATGCCTCCATGACCAAAAGTCACCAGCACCATGATGCCTAGAGCTGTCGTCTCCATGGTTACTGCGCCAAAGTACACAGTGCTTTAGTATTATATTTAGGCTTGTAACCTTTGTTTTTTTTTTTCCTTTTTTTCATTTTTGCTTAGGAATGAATCACCCCTCTGACATCGTACGACCCATCGTAATTAAGCAGAACTGTAACTCCGCCCATGATCGCGTTCCGGGTTTAAAGCAATAAGCCAAAGTTTTCAGGTTTTTAAAAATTTTTGGCTTCAGAATGACATCATCGTTCGTCTCATAGCTGATTGGTTTGGTTCGGCCTCCGTCTCAGTTCAAGCTGACGCCAGCATTGCGGATTGCTGACTCCGCCTTTTTCTTCCATAAGCACCACAACAGAGCGCCAGTAGATTTTTAAAAAATATTTATTTTATTTTTCCGTCGTTCCAGTTTGTTTCCGTTTTTCCGTTTCTGTGCCACAGCACTAATTGTCTCATTCCTGCCGGGGTTGATTTGATGCTGTAAAATCTTCTGATTATTTTTTTGAAAAGTCTAAGGAGAAAATGAATGGGATTTACTTCCATAACCAGCATGAAGGACCCTGTAATTATCGTTGCCGTGGTTACCGTGGCGCCTCTGGTTGGTGGGCTACCTTTTGGGATGGTGAGTAATGTTATACTTGTGCTAGACAGGTTAAAAGAATAAGAACAGGAAAATGAAAGACGTGCCCACGACAGGAGGAACAAAACTAAAAGGCACTGAAAGGGTCACGATGCATTTTGGGATCAGTAGTTTATCTTCTTGTCTCAGGTGTAACGTGTCTTAGTTTTTTGTTTTTTTTTTCTTAAATTTTTTTTTTTTTTTTTTTGCTTTTCAGTTTGCTTTAAAATAATCTTTATGAAACCGTGACCCTCGCCAGAAGAAGTCGAATGAAAAAGACAGGAATGAATGATAATCCTTTGTCTTAATTCGTCTCATAGTTGGTTGGCTGTTTGGCTGGTTTGAACATGCTTTAAACTCTTTATTAAAACGTCTATGGAGAAAACTTCCACAACTAAAGGCGCCAAACTGGACGTAACCCCGATTGCTGTTTCCGTGGTAACTGTTGCATTGATTGTTTTGTTTTGTCGGGATTATGGGTAGTGTAGTCCTTTCACTTACCCGTCGGCAGTTACTTCTAATGACCCAGAAATCAGACTTGACTTGTGGTTTCTGCTAGCTCCTGCACATTTTGTTTTGTAATCGGTAATAAATCGGTATAGCGTAGTGCGATAATGGCGATAATGGTTTTAGTTTTGGAACTCTCTCTGTTCGGCTCTATTAAGATTTTTTAAATGATGCATCGTCTTCTAATCCCGCTTAATGCCTTTCATTACCAAGTAAAGCTCCTGTTCACCTCGGCCAATCAAAACAAGGGATCTGCTGAAACGAGTGGAAGGGTGAAAGGAAGTGAGTAAGCTCTTGTTTTTCATTCATTCTTGAGGACTTGTGGATAAAGAGCAGATAGAGGCGATGCTTATATGCAAATCTGCATGGGAAAAAAAGAGAGTCATCAGGATGGCGGGGTGGTATAAACATCACGTTAAGCAAAACGGGAAATATTCCATCCTGGAGTGAAATGAATTCGAATAAAGCCTGTTTTCTCACAGAATAACAGGACAAAAGCAGAGGGAAAGTGGTTCAAATGCATTATGGGAGTTGTAGTTCATGTCTTGTAAAAGACTGAGTATATGTGCTTGTTCTCCTACATTTTGCTTGCTTTTTTTCTGCTTTGAAGTCGTCTTCATGAAGGCCCTTAACCCACAATTGGATGGATTGTAAGACTGTATGTAAGTCGCTCTGGGAAAGGGCGTCTGCTAAATGACATAAAATGTAAACGTTTAGTAGCTGGTTTGGTTCAAAGCCTTAAAAGTATTTGCATAAAAATGAAAACGTCTGAAAAGTAAAACCATGTTAAGAGTGAAGGGAAATGTGTAAGCTTTTTAAATTTCTTTATTAGCAAGGACTTCTGGGTAAATAACATGGAGGCAAAGCTTATTTGCAAAAATATGAAATATTTCAGCCTGGAGTAAAATGAATTTGAATAAAGCTTCGCTGCTCACCGAATAACAGGACAAAAGTGGAGTAATGCATTGCTGCGTTTATGTTTTACACAGTTGGAATAGTCGATATTTTACAAGAAATGAACTGCATCTCCCATAATGCTTTTGAATCACTTTCCATTCACGTGTCTCCTGTTATTCGTTGAGCAGCGAGGCTTTATCCGAATTCATTTCACTCCAGGCTGAAATATTTCACATTTTTGCACCTAAGCTTTGCCTCTGTTATTTACCCAGAAGTCCTTGCTTCTCTGGCCCAGGGAAGCTGGCCGTGTTTCTGGGTGTTGTTGATATATGGCTTTCTCTTTTCATGGTCGAGTTTTAACTTGCACTTGTAGACGGAAAGATGAACTGTGATCATTGATAATGGTTTTTGTAACTGTTCCTGAGCGCTGGCGGTGATATCCGTTACAAAATGATGTCAGTTTTTAATACAGTGCCCCCTGAGGGATCGAAGGTCACAGGCATTCAGCGTTGTTTTTTTCCGGCCTTGCCGCTTACTGGCAGAGATTTCTCCAGATTCTCGGAATCCTTTGATGATATTATGGCCTGTTGTTGATGATATCCCTAAATTGCTTGCAATTACACGATGAGAAACTTAAACTGTTGGACTTTTTGCTCCTGCAGTTTTTCACAAAGTGGTGAACCTCACCCCGTCCTTGCTTGTGAACGACTGAACCTTTCAGGGATGCTCCCTTTTTACCCAATCATTACACTCACCTGTTGAATGTTCCAAACAGGTGTTTTTTGAACATTCCTCAACTTTCCCAGTCTTTTGACGCCCCTGTCCCAACTCTTTTGTGTTATTTGTGCGTGAGATTTTGCAAACAACAATGAAATGGATCCGTTTGAATATAATGTAACTTGTCTTTATAGCGTATTCATTTGAAGTTGGTTTGAAAATGATTTGCAAATCGTCGTATGCTGTTGTATTTAGGTTTTACAGCTGAAAAACACGTCCCAGCTTCATTGGAATTGGGGTTGCGTACGTGCTTGTTCCGTTTCATTTTCCATGCCTTTTCTACCTGAAGACGTTTATTGCCTTAAAAGTATTTACATACAAGTGAAAACTGGGGAACGACAAAGTAAAACCAATGGGAGGGTGAAGTCTGTAAGCTTTTGTTGTTCGTTTCTTGGCAAGGACTTGTAGGTAAGCAGCACCGAGGCGAGGCTTACATGCAAATCTGCCAAAAAAAAGAAAGAAAGTGGCAGCTCGTACGTGTGGTTCGTGTCATCAGGATGGAAGAGTAGTATAAACACCAGGTTAAGCAAAAATATCAGGTCTTCCAGCCTGGAGAGAAATTAATCGGCATTAAAGCCTGTTAGCTCATCGAATATCAGGAGAAAATTGGAGGGAAAGTGATTCTAACGCATTACGGCGACCGTGGTTCATTTAGGTTGATTGTGCTGTCCTTTTGTGCGGTCTGAAACTTGCTTCATAAAGGTTAAAGGTAAATGATAGCTTTAGAAACCTTTAGAAAGGTTTGTAATGCCTTAAAAACTTAAACTGCAGAACATCTGCAAAGTAAAACCAGTGCAAGGGCGAGGTGTGTAAGCTTTTGTTCTTCGTTTCTTGGCAAGGACTTCTTGCTAAACAGCATTTAGGCGAAGCTTCTATGGAAATTTGCACTAAACTAAGACGCAACTTTTGGAAATTGCTTTGATTCATCAGTATAATATCATGGAAAAATAGGCTCGTAAAAATGCCAAATAGTCCAACCAGTTCACCAGGGTCTGGATTCAAGCCAGAAACCTTGCTTAACGACGGTAGGCGCGGTTGGAAGGAAGAAACACAGCGGAGAGTCGAGCCTCCTCTTGCCTCGTCTCTTCTTCCGACTTGGCCTTGGGCCTGAAGTTCACTGGGTCATTAGAGATCATCCCTGGCACGTTGAGCAGCAAAGGAAGTGCACTTCGCTGCACACTCGCTGTAGTTTACTTCCTCGTTTCTGTCATGCCAGTTTTTCACCGAGTTAGAGAGAGGCTGAAGCTCGTGTGGAAACTCCGTGGGTAAAACTCTCACATGCGTTCATCCAGCTCAGTTGGTGACAAGTGTTTACGTTTATCAGAAGAGCATGAGGAGGAAACGAGGCACTCTGGTGCGATTGCGGTCTCGTTCGGGATCTGCCTGAGCAGGTCGGCATGTTTAACTCTGCCTCTTTTGTTTCTTAGCATCATGTTGGCATTAGCATTTAGGCTTGGTGTGTGTCTTTTGGCGTTGTGAAACCAGGTAGGAATGGTACGTGCCATGCTTTAGAGGCACGTCCGCGTGTCGCTACACGCCAGGTTTAGGGAGATATTAAATGCAAACGCATCATTGGCGGCTGAGTTTGAATCCCGATCACAGCCTGAATACGTTAAAACGCAGCCCCAAATGAAACGGGAGGCGTGTGCTGTGCAAACGTCCAGCCATTAACTGTAAGCACAGTGGGCTCTTTTTTTTTCGGCAGCTAATGTGGATCGCACACTTCAATAGGACGCTACTTCGTGCAATCCAGTTTACATTTCACGATGAAAAAGGGTCCCAAAAATAATTGGCCTCCATTTGGCAAGGCCGCCTATTCAAGCCAAAATAAATATATTAATGTGAAACGAGGTCTCGTAACAATGACGGTGCACATTTTACTGGCAGATCTAACCCGCTAAAGAATTCCTGCTTTCCACTCAAATTACAGCATAAAAGCATAATATTACAACTTTTACACTTTCTCTACCTGTGTCTCCCCTCTCTCTCTCTTCCACTCTCTCTCTCCCTGTCTCTATCCCTCTGTCTCCCCCCTCTCTCTCTTCCACTCTCTCTCTCCCTGTCTCTATCCCTCTGTCTCTGTCTCTCTCTCTCTCTCTCTCTCTCTCCTTCTGTTTCTCTCTTCTCTCTCTCCATCTCTTTCTCCCCCTCCATCTCTCTCTCTCTCTCTCTCTTTCTCTCTCTTTTTCTCTCTGTCTCGCTCCTTTTGTTCTCTCTCTCTCTCTCTCTCTCTCTCTCTCTCTCTCTCTCTCTCTCTCTCTCTCTCTCTCTTTCTCTCTTTCTCTCTTTCTCTCTCTCTGTCTCTCTCTGGCTCTCTGGCTCTCTGGTTCTTTCTCACCAGATATTTATAACATGTAGCACACTCTGAAATCCTAAATTGTTCTGATATGATCTACCGACAGTTTTAGGTGTAGCATATGCTATGAATTAATTTCCTCTCTATCTCTCAGTCATGACATCACATACAATCTCAGCATGACATCCACACAGCAACACCTTTTTAAACGGCACGTGTGATTATTAAAGTGAAAACTGGCCAATAATCAGAGACGCTATTAATGGTCACGTTTCATTTTTAATATTCATACATTTTATACGTATACACTACTCTTTTTTTTCACATCAAATCAGACTTGAGCAACTTGTACCTGCCGCTGCTGTCTCTCACTTTCTCAACGCTAAAAACCTTTACTTTTCACTAAATAACATGATGGCCTTAAAATGATGTGGTTCGACCACTAAATCAACAGCAACATTAATCAACGGGAACGACATCCCAACGTTTACACAAAGCAAATGATGTTTTATTTGTGCAAACTATCACTGTCAAAGTAAACACTTTATTAAGGAGTTAAGACAGTCGCTTTTTTTTTAAAGCTGATCATCTACTTAACATCGCGACGGACCCGTCGTTACGGCCTTTAACCGAATCGATCCCCTATTTACTCTAACCTACCTTGTGCTGTATAGAGAACTATTATAGCTTATAGGGAACAGAATTAGTGTGGCTGAGAACAAACCCGTACACTACAGCTGTGTCCCATTTCAGGAGCTGCAGCCTTCGGAAGCTGCATTTGAAGAACAATTGCGTCATAGCGATGTCCCGTTTCGAAAGGCTCCTTCACCAGCCAGCGTATCCTGAGCTCCATCAAACACAGCAAATTGTCTCATTTCGGTCTACACGGCCTACGAAGGACACGCCTTCTTAGGGAGTGTCTTTCAAAGGATGCAGCCCATAAAATGGCACACAGCTCGCGTCGAGCGCTTTGTTCATTACTGTGCGACAGCGGATTTTTTTCACACAGACACACTAGCAATGTTTCTTATAAAAGTACCTGGTCAATCTCAAGTAACCAAGACACAGGCAGCCATCAGTCAGAGAATCATAAAGAAATTGTAATAGAGCAAAAACGATAAATAGAGAGCTAGATGGATAGATACGTTATTAATCCCGGATGGAAATTCAAGGCATTTCAGTAGTAAATCTACATTGCACAAGGCACAATAGGAATATAAATAATAATAAAAGAGATACGACGAGGTTAGAAAAAGATTTGCACAATGCAAATACGCAGGCCATATATAAATAGCAGAATAATCATCAATAACATAAGAATATATAATATAATAATCCAGAAAATATGCTAGTGTACCTGGTGTGCACAGAGTATAAGCACTGAGGGAAAATAATAGTGCCGTTTAAATAGGTTTATTTTTGAGCGTTCATTTTATAAACCGGCAGCACAGGGCAACTTTGCCATTACACAGTGACCACTGTAGCTAATTAATGTGGTCCCTGAGCTTAGACTTGACCTCTGTTAACCTCCGAAGATCTTACGGTGACTCTGTCTAGTGGACGAAATCATTCCTATATGCACTTTTTCACTTTTTCTTGTCTGTATTGGCGATTTTGTGTTATATTTTTGGACGTGTTCTCTCTGCTGACATTTATTTAGCTTCCGTTAATTAGCTATTACTACAAACGTATTAATTATATACATCAATTATTACAATTGACGTCTAGGCCACCCTAGAACGTTGGGTCTCTTTCTACGTCTTGGTCCTCCCATGGTTTCGTCCTTGTAATGTTTGTAATGGGTTTTTCTTTGCCGCTGTGACCTAGGCTTGCTCAGTTTGGGGTGGACCCTAGATATTAGAAAATAATATCAAATTATATAAAAGCTCCTTTGAGGCACAGCTTTATTGTAAAAAGTGTTCTAGAAGTAAATCTGACTTTGACTCAGTAACCTAACGCAAGCGTTGTGCCTGTTTTGTTTTTTATTTAAAAAGCAATAGTGGGGAAAGGGGGGGGGGGGCACTGGTGCCTGTCCTGGAGAACACAGGGCACAGGTGTAATTATGCCCTGGAAGGGGGTGCTGGCACATCCCAAGGCATCTCTTGTCCCTCTGTCAGACACAGCCAGTCATTTCTGAATGTCTAAGTGTGACATCTGACCTGGCTAGAAGGCACCGCTGGGGCTGTAACCCGGGATCACAGCGGTGGTGGGTCAGTGTCCACTTGTGCGATTGTGCAGCGCTCCCAAAGATTGTGAAACAGTGCTGTGAATCCCGATGATATGAATGAACTCTTTTGGTTAAGACTTTAAAGTTTGGATTTGCAGAAATACCTTGTTCAAGTTTCCTGCAAAGGGAGTATGCGGTATGATCGCGGCTACCTGAACTTTTTCAAAAGCCCTGTTTTTTGAATCGCCGTTGTGTAACGGTATTCGCCCGATTTGTAAATGCTTTTAAAAGGTAGTTTTATTGAGCTTTAAATGTGCTGGATGTTAAATTGGCTCTGAATATTAGACCTGTATTAACCTTTATGAGTAACTCATTTTTGTATTACTTCAGCTTCTTTCAACTCATTGAATTTTTTTTTTTTTTTTGTGCCTCATGAACTCGGAGCTCCTGGTCTGGATTTTCTGGATCTTTTTCTTTCTGTTTGATGTTTGTTCATGAAATAACACACAGATGCTTTCGCTTGTTTGTTAAAGGAATGCTGGGTAAACACACAACCGGGCATGTGCCAGTGACAACATTGCCTCTATATTATTGCATTGTATAAACTGATCGCATTACTAATAAACCGTCCTTCGGTCAACTTTTCATGAATGGAATTATGGGATGTGGAAATTAGCCATGTCGTAGTGTGAGAAACACTAGCAAGCTAACATTACATCAGCGGGTAACCTGAAGGCTCAGGGTCATGTTCGGAGTCGGGGTTTGAGCTGACGTCCCTGAGTTCAGAGAAGCACACACACTCTCACACGGACACACTATTCTTTTCTATTTGATGTTGCATCAGGTTATATCATACTAGTCATGAACTAATTTAGAGTGACCAATTAACCTTTGGAGTAAACCCACACAGGCATAGGGAGCACATGCAGGCTCCGCACCAGAGAAGTCCAGAGGATCGATCCAGGGATCTTGTCGCCCTAGAAACGCCAGTGAACACATTTCCTCGGCATGTGAGACTTAAAGGAAAGAACGTTCCAACGCCACAGAGGCAGTGAACGAGCACCGTGCCACCCTTAATGCTGAACGAGCCAGTCTTTGGGTCGTTAACGCTGACCTATTAACCCAGAGATTTCCAACAATCTATAGCTTTTACACTGTGACAGTAAGAGACTGGTCTGTTATCATGGGACGCCAGAGAGCAGGGGTGTTTCCAGTTTGCACCGTAATGCATTACAGGCACACCCACAGGCTGTTTTAGGATTCATGGCAGGGGCGATACTAGGATCAGAGATTAAGGAGGGTTGAGAACCCAGTGGAAAAACTGCTGAAACTGCTTGAGCAAATCAGTCCTTTCTCCACATGCCTGAATAATATCCACAACAACGTACTGCTCCTTTCCTTCAGGATCAAATCGTGAACTTGTTTTATCATAAATAGTCCGACCGAGACGTTACCACGTACGCAGAATCTGGAATTATGTTTATGTTTTCCCAATGAATAACAATACATGAATGAATCGCCACCATTCTTTACTTCCAAAATGTAATAACAATAGGGTTCGTAATAATGAATATGAGCCCTAATGTTGTCATTGATAAAGAACATATGAAGAAATCAAATCATATATATCGATTTAATTAATTCAATTCGATTTTTGTACGATATCTGGGCTTGGACTTGACTGAAAGACTCCCCAGCCCCCGATCAGGATAAACAGGGTTAAAACGTTGGAGAAAAAGGAGAATCATCCTGATTACACTTAATCGTCTGTATCCCGCCGATGACGTCGCCTCCCGACCCTTACCTAACGTGGTACGCGTCGATTGTACACACTCCTTTAGTGTTAGACCGTCTGTTAGGCTGTTAGCGCCAACACGGCACGCCAGTGCCACAGCTTCCACAAGCAGCGCGTGTGATTTAAGCTGCGTGTAGTTGTCTGTTAATGTTGTTTGCCAATGCAAATGACGAATCCACTGCCAGCGTGGCTTCATACGCCAGGAGCAATAGGTAAATCAATTAAAAGCCCCGAGCTGGAGTCGGCTCCTCCCAGCGTTGTCCATCGAGGCTGGCGTTTTAGCCCAATTTCAGCTCACCGCTGCGTTTGGCCGTAATTGCAGCAAGAGTTGAGCTTTGAAGCACTTAGCATTGTGATTGATATTGTTCATTATTTTAATTAGTGCACCGGATGATGGATGAACGGGAGATGAGCGTCAAACGCTGGTCTTTCAGCTGATCTCCTGGTGATCTTCAGTAGGTCCCACCACACCAGGACCGGCGTAGATTACCGAGAAGTGTTTGGGTGTGCACCCGAGTGTTTTGGGTGTGCACCACGGTTACACAAACATTGTTTCATTGTTTTGCCTCGGGCCACAATGTGCCATTCCTTATGGTTTCATGCACTGCAAATATTGGTTGGTTTGCAGTACTGGATTCAAATCGAAAAATGATGCCTCTGGTTTTGGGATCATGCGATCGTCCGATCTACCGTCGAGATCACACGTGGTACCTGATGTAGGTTTTTTTTTTAAATACAGTTTGGATACAAATTGTAAACTAATTTAAAGGGATTGGTTCAGGCATCACTCAATGGCGTCGTCTTTTGAATGGCCTGACGAGAAAAACCTCGTGAGCGTTTGGTAAATCTGACGAAGCCCACTTTGGAACTACTCCTGTCATCTAGGAAGCAGGGACTGGATTCATGAACGTGTCTGAACCCATGAGAGCCCACAGTGACGTGTGGGTAATGTGTGCTATGCAGCTTTCTCCTTTGTTTTCGCCCATAAAGTCCTTGAATGACATGATTTGTGAAGCTCAGATAATCCATCCGCTCTATATTGCAGCCCTATAAGCAAAAATCTTGTTTTTTTTTTTTTGGGGGGGGGGATGAATATATATTATATATGATTTTTATAATCATAATAGATGAGATCTATTAGGGGATACTTCAAAACGAAATAGCCCATCATGAAATATCTCCTAATTTTTGTGAGCAGGGTTTATTTCGTAAGAAGCAAGGTTTTGTTTATAGGGGCTACAAAATAGAGGAGATGGATTATCTGAGATTCACAAAAGACGGTGAGGACGTGTCATTCAAGGACTTTTGGTGAAAACAAAAGACAAAGATGCAGCAATACTGTGACACGGCTCGAAGAGCTACAAAAGAAAATCATGTTAACATCATTCTTAAGGAAAGAAAGCTACAAAAATGGTTGCCGTTCAAACAAGTTCTCAAGAGTTATCTATATTTACTAAATATATGATTTTTAAAATATTTTCCTGGCCATATGATAGGCTCAAACTTGTCTTAGGCTGTACGAGTTGACACGGTAACCATATCATCAATTACCGAATTTTCCAAGGTTTTTTTTGTGGACTTTAACCCCTTAACCTTGTGGTTAGTAGTCCAGAACTCAACCGGTGTGCATCCACTGGCTCTCAGGAATGACCTGGAGGACTGCAGTGCAGTTGGAGCAGACACCCCTTTTCAAAGCAACAGGACTTTCTGTAAGGGCCCAAAATTGAAGCGAGGATTGGAACATATAACCAGAACAATTGTTGTTTTTTTTTTTCTCTGTAACTGACACTAATGAACTTGGTTGGCTCGGTGGCACAAGAAGTTAGATCACATGCCCCACAGCTCCAGCGATCCCGGGTTCGACTCCCGGTCCGGACTTCACCTGCGCATGCTCTCGCTTTGTCTTTGTTGAGTTTTTGCAGGTACTTGGCTTTCCTCCATTCCGAAGACACGCATTAGGTTAACTGGTGTCTCTAAAGTGTCCCAGTGTGAGTGGTTCCTGCCTATGCGGCATATCAAAGTTAGTAAGTGACTTATTCATGAGCCCGGGTGCTCAGGTGAGGCTGCATAGATCTTTTAGCTCATCGTAGTCGTAACTCGGGTTACTCGAGTCTTCTGACCCAAAGCACACCTGTATAGTAACAAAACAGTGCACGGTTTGGAACAACTGGAGTCCAAAACTTTCAGATCTGATCAGCAGCTCAGCAGGAACCTCTGCTGTTAAAGATCCGCTCAGCTCAGTTCCTGTTCCCGATTCATCAGGGCGTCGAATCTGAAGCTTATTACGGCACGTCCTGTGTGTAATGCATGGAGGAGCGTAGGTAATTCCTTGCAGCTGTAACGTTGGATATTTAGATAAATTATTCTTGCTGGCATAAACACACATTAGGTGCAGCGGGGTTAATCCGTCACTGCACGACCTTCATCACAAAATGAGGGCTTTCAGGAACGAAATCGACCGCCAGTTGTCTTTAACGCGCCTCTCTCTGGGGTTTGGAGCGAGCAGAAAATGAGGTCAGCATATCATTCGGGCTCATTAATATATTTATGTCCGTATTATGCACGGCTACGGTGCGAGTGTTAAAAATAAACAAGGCGTTCTCTCATCACTTCCCGCTACACAGGCCTGAGCTCGGGTTCCGATTCGCAGGACGGGGCTCCAGCATGCAATTCGCATTTGCATATTCAAGATTTATATTATTCTGAGGGCTGACATCCATCCCTTACACCCTCCTGCACACACACACGCACACACACACACACACACACACACGTGCATATACGTTTACACGCCCACCCCACCCTCACCTTTTCCTCCATCCCTGTCTCGCTCCCTGACAGAAATGATTTCCAGTCTGCATTCTTTATGAGACGGCCGGCTCATTACGGCGCCTCTGATTAACCCGAATTCTCTCTCACTGCCTCTCTCTCTTTCTCCCTCACACTCTCTCTCTCTCTCTCTCTCTCTCTCTCTCTCTTTCCGCCTTTCCTCCATGCTCTTTTGTTCATGGCACGGCGATGGCAGTATTGTGTCTGACTCTCTCCCAGACAAACTGACCTCTGGGGATTTATTGACAGCTCGTTCTACAAAGGCTCACACACACACACACACACACACACACACACACACACACGAGACAGACAGAATGAGAGAGGGAGGGACGCGACTGCAAAAATAACGAAAAAATGATTTGCGATCAATGACAGGGAACCGTTACCTAACCTATATATTAAAAACGCAAAACTAAAAGAAAAGAGACCCATTATCCTAGATAAAAGAGAAATGCAGAGATTCAGGGGGTCGTCCAAGATTTTTTGGGGAGGTATTTTTGGGAGCACGTGAAGGGGAAAAAGGAGGGAGAAAATGGCGGCCCATGAAGGGGGGAAAAAAAAGAAAAAGGGATCTAATTAATTTTGAAGGATCATCAGCCCCTTTCGTCCAAGGCACACGAGGGAGAGAGAGTGAGAGAGTGAGAGAGAGACGAGGAGCGAGGGAGGGAGGGTGGAACGGGGAGAGGACGGTCGAGAAACGGAGAGAAAGAGTGATAAGTGTGGAGATTGATGATGGTGAGCGATACGAGGGTTACAAGGGACGAGAGACAGATGAGGATAGAGAGAGACAGGAAGGAACGTTGGATGAGAGACAGATAAGGGGAGACTGACATGGAGAGAGACAGAGAAGGGGAGTGGAGGAGAGAATGGATGACGGAGACGGATAAAGAGAGACAGACAAGGACCAAGGGACAGATGAGGTAGACGGATAGAGACATGATGGGGAGGACAGAGTCGGGGTGAGAAACCAAAGCGAACAAAAATGAGAAAGGGCACAGAGACTGAGAGATGAGATGAGTAGAGAGACTAGGTAAGAGACACATGATGAGAGAGACAGACAGGGAGATAGAAGAGAGACAACTGGACTCATTAGAATTCAGGGCAGGTAGGAGTCGGCTGCTGCTCGCCCACTGTGGGCCAGTCAGTGAAAAATGGCTGTGTGTGTGTGTGTGTGTGTGTGTGTGTGTGTGTGTGTGTGTGTGTGTGTGTGTGTGTGTGTGTGTGTGT
>JAUZST010007120.1:0-14396 GCA_034779995.1 Parotocinclus haroldoi | reverse complement strand
TTTGGCAGCTTACTGGGTTGTTAAAACCACCGCTCCCTCTTGATTTTCGAAGTCAGAGTTGGTTTACCTGTTGCAGTGAATCATCATGCTTCGTACCGCGCTCACTCGAACCGTTCCGGTTTGCTCTCGTGTTTCTGCCTGCCGGTATTCCGCTGCAGCAATTCCTGCACCGAACCCTCAGCCCGACGTTCGTTACAATAAGGTACGGGGAACGCCGCAAGGATTTCAATGCGCCACCGATGCTTAGTTTCTGTTCCCATTGGCCTTCCGTTTTGTTTTTGTATTTATTGATTTAGTGAAAATACTGGACAGAAAAGAATTAAGTGTTACTGCATTAATGCAAATGCTGGTATGATATTTTCAGCTCTTTATCAACAATGAATGGCATGATGCAGTGAGCAGGAAAACTTTCCCAACCATCAATCCAGCCACTGGAGAAATCATCTGCCAGGTTGCAGAAGGTGATAAGGTATGCATGTTTACACATCCTGAAAGCTCTGCTCTGTGTTAGTATAGGACATCATATATTTTTAAAGGCAAAGTACTTTAACTAGACTTTGGAACATGACTGTGAGGATTCACTTTCATTTGACCATAGTGAGGCTTTAGTAATGTTGGGTGCATTCATTTTTTAGCAGTCTAAATGAAGGTATTCTGCAGATTCTGACAAGACAAAAGTTTATATACCTACTATAGACAACAATCTGATTACAGGTCTCCATTTACATCCACCAAATCCAAAACTACAGGCATA
Organism: Parotocinclus haroldoi; assembly: GCA_034779995.1. Classification (NCBI taxonomy): domain Eukaryota; kingdom Metazoa; phylum Chordata; class Actinopteri; order Siluriformes; family Loricariidae; genus Parotocinclus; species Parotocinclus haroldoi. The sequence goes on along the minus strand of JAUZST010007120.1, from coordinate 13,642 downwards.
CATGGAAGAACAGTTAACACAACCCTTAAAATAGTAAGGAACAGAGTGCCATCTAGCTAGCAATAATTACCAGAGTGTTTTTTGTAACCACAAGTATCACCTGTATTATTAGTTTAATCTTGTGTCAGACTTTAAATACTTACATACTTAAATTCACACATTTAACAACAAGTAGAGTTCGAACTGAGGGCAGTACGGTGGCTCGGTGGGTGGCACCGCTGCCTCACAACAAGAAGGTCCCGGGTTCAGTCCCAGGGTGGAACGGCTTGGGTCCTTTCTGTGTGGAGTCTGCATGTCCTCCCGGTGTCTGCATGGGTTTACTCCAGGTACTCCAGTTTCCTCCCACAGTCCAAAAACATGCAGATTGTGACAAGACAAAAGTTTAGATAACAATCTGTTTAAAAGTCTCCATTTACATCCACCAAATCCCAAACTACAGGCATACATGGAAGGACAGTAACAGTTAGGTTAATTGGTGTCTCTAAATTTGTCATTGCCTTGTGTATTGAAACACCCCAGCCGTGTAACTGAAAACAGCTGCATGCCGGTCCCAAGCCCAGATAAGTTTATGTGAAACATAAGCTCTGTTTCTTCATGAAGCTGATTTCCATTTAGATTATTTGTGACACAAAATAAGAAAATTCTCATACACAGTAGGTTGGTTAAAAGTTTACATCCTTTGTGACCAAGTCTTTGTGACCTTTAATGATTTTTTTTAATGTATTTTAGAAAACATCTAATTAAATTCTTACCAATCAGTTGAACATTACTATATGAATTTTAGAACTATGAACTTATGAACTAGTGAAAATATAATTCTTACTAGATTTGTTTTATCTACAATAGTATCTAAATTGTTGTTGAAATATTTGTTGAAAAGATGATTGTTGCTTAAAAGACAAGAATCTGAAAACGAAGTGAGAAATGGTTTTCTGTTTAAGACTGCTCAACAACTTGTTTCACCATCGGTGGACCAACGCTGTGGAGAATATAAAGATCATGATCAACTTCAGGAGTCCAGCACAAAAACACACTCAGCAAACCAGATGCTGTCAACAGTTAGATTATGAAAGACAGGGGATAATTTCAGGTGGTATAGACAGATCAAAAAACTTTAGTTTCAAGATATACCAAAGTGCCAAAGTATCGTCTAAATATTGCTATTAATATAATAACAGAAAAACATTTTGTCATTTTTGTCTCACATCACCAAATTTACAAATTTTACAAATCAATTTTCACAGTAATAACTCAAATCCTTACCTGTTCTACTGTTAATAAACTTAGTTTACATGGAAATACGGAGGCAAACCCTCAGCTATTGGTCCACTTCATAAAGCGGAAAGTTTTTCTTTACACAGAAACTCTGTACTATTATTTTCACTAATATGTCGATTTACTTACAAAATAGCACCTATTGGTTTAACTGTGAATTAAAAATGCAAAATACATTGCATTTAACCTCATTATCCTCCGCTTAATCCACACGAGGCAGCAGGCCTTCCGATGCCCACCCGGCAACTCTGGGCGCAAGGGCAGGAACAACCCATCAATCCATCGTGGGGCACATTCACACACGCGCACGCACGAACACACACACACACACACACAGTCAAACAATAAGGGGCACTTTAGAGACACCAATTAATGTAACATGCATGTTTTTGCATTGACCTTCTGGCTGACCCTCTGTACAAACCCTTAAAACTAAAGTGTCAGTGAGTAAGATTTGAGCATGGAGACGTTCAGAGATTTAATAAATATTCTGTGCTCTGAAGAACTATGGCTGTGTTCAGACCTAAGGCAGTTCTTTGAGGTATTTATTTGTTTAAACAAGTAATCATTTAAGCATAAAGTTAACAGATGTTAGATGGACATGGCACAGAATGATCGCTAATGCTCAGATGCTCAGTCTCAGATAAAAAACAACCTATATAGTACTTTGTAGTAATGCAGATTGTTCAGTTTTGTCATTCTATCTGACATCGTTTGTTCTGCTTTGCATTTAGGCCAGTACTGAAATGTGAGGCTCATTTTATTTACTATTTTGCTTCGACTTCTGTTTAATCACTTGCTTGCTTGGCTTGGCTTGCGTGATTGCTCCTTGGGATTCTGGTTCCTGAAACCTGCGCGTTCTGACCTTATTGCATAAGCATATTGGATTTCAGACTCTTGTTGCAAGTTACGACCTGTACTTGAGTCATGTGAAGTGTTGTGTCTTTGTCGCTTTGTGTGGGTTTGTTGCATGAGGCTAACATCACATGTGGTTGTGGCCTGAATGAGGAAGCTTTGTTGATAAAGCACCCGACCTGTGTCCTGTCTTCTTTTTCTTTTAAAACCACACTGCTCACAAAATTAAATATCCCATAATGAAATTCCCCTCACGTTTTTGTGAGCAATATAGTTTGGAAAAAATTCTTCCACTACATGCCAAAGGGGCTATGTTGGGCTGAGATCTGGTGATTGTAGAGGTCACTTGAGTACAGTGAAATCTAGAGCTGGCTGTGCAGAAAAGGATAAAGAAATGGAAATAGAATATCATTATAGAGCACTTGAACAAAAGATGATCCTGACCTGAATGTGCTAGCTACCAGCTAACACCTCTTCATATATTTTGAATATGGGAGGTACCCGGAGTAAACCCCTGTGGAAATGGAGGGACATACAAACTCTAAGGTCTGTGGTATACGCTGGAACTTGAAGCTTCTGCACGTATTAATAATCCTTTTATTTCCTGTTTTGTGTACTTGTAATCACCCAGCAGTGAGGAACGAGCGCATTTAACTAACTGTGAATAACAGAAATGCAAAGTTAGCTAAAACTGTGTATTCTGTGTTTTGAATTTTCCCAAGCAAGCCAGATTCTGGTGAGGAAGTTGGTTGTGCGTGACATAGAGAGTCACATGATTTAAATGGTGAGCGCTGGATAATGAGGAAAGCTAATCATTTATTTATTTATTTTTTTTTTCAGTTCCTTATTCAACTAATTACACACATGTAGTTGATGCCTTATTATGAAATGTTTTGTGCTAATGGTTTTGCATTACTGTACTGTAGCGAGCACGCTTTCGGGTACAGTGACTCTAGAAGCCTGAGATGATTTTGTGAACGATACGTGAATCAAGGGCGGCACGGGGGCTCAGTGGGTAGAAGACAATAAAAAGGTCCCAGGTTCAATCCCAGGATGGAGCGACCTGGGTCCTGTCTGTGTGGAGTCTGCATGTCCTCCCCGTGTCTACGTGGGTTTACTCCGGGTACTCTGGTTTCCTCCCACAGTCCAAAGACATGCGTGTTAGGTTATTTTGTGTCTCTAAATTTTCATTGACTTATTGTGTATGCTAAACACCCCAGCCGTGTAACTGGAAACAGCTGCACGCCGGTCCCAAGCCTGGATAAATGGGGAGGGGTGGAGAAAGCAACGGCAAACTACTCCACTATCCTGCCGAAACACTTCATGGATCTCATCGATGAAAGACAGAAATGTGTGGAAATCCATGATCCATCAAGTGACCGACAGTCGGCCACGACTGTACGGTTAATCCAATCCATCAATGAATGAATTTATTATTCACTAAATTATACGAGGTATTCAATTATTTAAGTTTAAATAGGCTTTGTGTCGATGATTTGGCCCACCTTTAGTTTAACGTAAGAGTTTTAAGCATGTCTACGGTATGAGACACTATGATGATATATAATATATTCAACTTTTTGATTTACAGTCCATTTAACTGACGATGGATTTATCAGAACGTATCTCCATCATAAATCCAGGAGCATCTGTGCTCCAAGTGTACTATACTGCTTACTACTTATGGTATAATGGTATAATGACCATATATAACATACTGTCGATGAAGGGCGACAAAAATTCCAAACTTGGATTCGTCACTCTGTAAATTTTCCTTTCCACCGATCTACAGTCATGGCCAATATTTTTGATTATTACAGTGAGACGAAGGTTTTTGGAGGACGGCTTGGTGACAAGAAGGGCAGCAAAGAAGCCAGTACTCTTTAAGAAAAGCATCAAGGACAGACTGACATTCTGCAGGAAAAACAGGGATTGGACTGCAGAGAACTGATTGAGCCCCATTTAGACTGTTTGGAACAAAAAATGACTGTCTGGAGAAGAAAAGTTGAGCACATCCTGAGACCATTCGTGTGTGGAGTTCGCTCAAAAAATTTGCCCCAAAACATGATCAAGGCAGTGTTTTTTCAAGCGTGATGGAGCACCATGTCACAAGGCAAAAGAGATAACCAAGTGACTCTCTCTAGAACCAAAAGATTCTAGGTCCATGGCAGGAAACACCCAAAAAGGTCGGGACCGTTTTTGAGTCTTGGTCCTCCCAAGGTGTCTTTCTTATAACGTCTATCAAGTTTTTCCTTTCCACTGTTGCCGCAGGTTTTTTTTTTTCAGTTGGAGCTTCGGGCCTGGATAGTAAAAATGTAAAGCTGCTTTGCACCTTGCTCCTTTGTAAAAAGTCCTATAGAATTGAATCTGAATCTGAAACCCTATCCACAGTCCATTGGCTAGACTGGTTTGCAACTCCACTGATGCATCAACACCTCTGATGCATGCCATTAACTGCTGAGAAATGTCTTTCTGGGTCCTCTATCTTAACCTACAGTATCCTGGCTGTCCTGATTAACCTTCCAGTGAGAAGATGTGTAAAGAAGATCTCATCGCAGACACCCTGAGTCACCAAGCCAATTTACGAACTATAGATCTGATACCTTTTATACATAGAGCTCCTATTGTATGACGATGGAAAACACACATGGTGGTAAATGGTTTATGACTAATGAAACATGAACACAGCGAGATTTCCTCTCAAAGTGTACGGGTACCCTGATGAGTTCTGACAGGTCAAGACTAATTTGAGGCTGTGTTTAAAAAAAAAGCTATAGACAATGAACCTTCTTGTCTTGCCCCTTTCCTTAATGGCTTTTTGTCTCTCTGTTATGTGCCTGGCAAATATGACAACAGCACGGTGCACTATATCCATTCAGAGAAGGCTGTGGTTGAGTCGACACATGATATTCAAGTTTTTTACCCAACTAACAAAATGAATTGCTGGAATGGCTGTGTTTTATAGTTCATGACCGTATGCTGAACCAGAGTTCAATTCCTGACCCTAAATTGAACCTCGCAGCCCAGCGGAGTAAGAAAGTCATGCCAGGCTATAGTAGGCGACCTCATTTTGTACCATTTACACCTCATTTTGGATTTTGGTTTTAATGTTGCAACCTGCAAGATGATTGTTCATCCACTAAACAGAAAAAATAAATACATAAATTAAAAAAATAAATAAATTAATTAAAAAAAAAAAATATATATATATATATATTTATTTTTTATTTTTTATTTATATGTAATTTATGTATACCTTTGTCTTATATACACTTGTATATAATTTATACCATAATGAAATATTTACAAATTTATGTGAGCAGTGTAGTTTTCTATTTTCTATTTTACTCTATTTTCTCTAATATTTTAGAGATGTAATATTTTTTTAAATATGTTATATCTTTCTCTGTTAATATATGTTTTCAACTATTTCCACAGACCCATTAATTAGATAACTTTAATTCTTACATATATCATCTCCAAGGAGGTTGGGTCCCTGGTGAATCTTGGTCCTCCCAAAGTTTTGTTCCTTTCAGCGATCAGTGAGTTTTTCCCAGCCACTGTCAACTTAGTATATTTTGCCTTATTCTTGCTCAATTCGAGATTGTGCCTTGGATATTAGAAGATAATATAGAACTTATCTGCTCATATTTGTGTGCAGTGTATGCATATATATTAGGAATGGTATAATGACCATATATAACATACTGTCGATGAAGGGCGACAAAAATTCCAAACTCGGATTCGTCACTTTGTAATTTTCTTTTCCACCGATCTGCAGTCATGTCACAAAATCTGATTTTCAAACAGTGTCACACAGTGAGACGAGGGCTTTTGGAGGACGGCTTGGTGACAAGAAGGGCAGCAAAGAAGCCACTTCTCTTTAAGAAAAGCATCAAGGACAGACTGACATTCTGCAGGAAGTACAGGGATTGGACTGCAGAGAACTGATTAAGCCCCATTTAGACTGTTTGGGAAACATCTGAAAAAAAAAAAAAGACTGTATGGAGAAGAAAAGCTGAGCGCATCCTGACACCATTCATGTGTTGAGTTGCTTCTCATCCAGGGCAGTGGGTTCGCTCAAAAAATTTGCCCCAAAACATGCTCCAGTAGCAATTTGGAGACGAGCAATGCTTTTTCAAGCGTGATGGAGCACCATGTCACAAGGCAAAGTTTTTTTTTAATTTTTTTTTTCCTTTCAGCGATAAGTGAGTTTATATTTGTCTTATTCTTGCTCAGTTTGGGATTGCGCCTTAGATATTAAAGGATAATACAGAGCTGTGAAAAAGTGCCCTAGAAATAAATCTGACTTAAAATATGAAATATGTTTCTATTCAGAATCACAACATTTTTTGAATGACCAACGGGAGCCGGCACTTCGGGTGGCGAATAGCGGCGAATTTGCTTTGTAGTTCATTGCTCAAAGCTTTACTCTATTTCAGTCCTGAGTGCTTACTGTAGCACCACTGTCTCTTTGTCTGTAAAACACTGAGTCAGTACATGTTTCCCCTAGCAACTAAGTACAACAGGAAGTTATGCAAATACCAAGTGGAGCTCTCACAAAGGTTTTCCTGAGCAGAGACGAGGCAGAGCTGAATATCCCACACCACACACAGATCTACTTTATGCAACTTGGCCAGCATTCCTCGCTGCATAGTAATTACTTTCTATTTAATACGCTCTGGACATTAAAGTAAGAAACTTCTTAAGAGTCAAAAGTGACCCTCAGTTTATCTGAAGTCGGTGCATGAAGTCAGTGCGGTGTCGTAAACGGATGACAGCACCGTGGTCGAGTTTTTTTTTATTTTATTTTATTTTTTACATCTCTTGTTATTCAGCCTGTGAGGTCATTTAAACCCTGCACCCATATTAAAACTGTGATAGGAAGCAGGTTGTGGTATCTGGCACTATTTTCTGTTCTCAGCCCACTCAGAGACCTTCTGGCACAATGCGCTGCAGTTATCATGTAGAAGCTTCTGCAAGTATAAATGCATTGCCTCTCGAAGTGACGATGGATACTGTACATGCATTCCGATATTTGCCCAATGGCAGCCAGATTGAGGCTAACAATTTTAGACTTGTCACATGATGACACCTGGGACGAACCTTGCCCGAGAACGCTTGAAGAATTAGCGCATCTTCATTAGAGGCCGAACAGAACGAAGTACTAGTACATTACTGGAGTATATATTTTACTTAAACATTTAGACAGAACAAATGAATGCATTGAGTCCATTGCAGTTCAACTTCTGGACAGTTCAACTTCTGGATGTGATTAACATAAGGCTTCTTTTTTTGCACAGGAAAGTTTAAAGTGGTGTTTCCCGAGCGAAACTCTGCATCGTAGCGCTTGACAAGGGTTTGCCAAAATAATTCAGTGACCATGTGGTCATATCAGCTATTGATGAACAGCTCTTGACACGATGTAATTTGAGGGAATCGGAGAGGGTGTGTTTTTTCATTGTCAGACATGTTTTGTAAACCTCCAGTTTTAGTCCAGTTCGCAGGGTAGGGACGGAGTTCTCTTTCAGGCAATGAGAGTTAAATCGAATCAATATACAGATTCAAGTTAGTGCATGAATGGTTAAAGTGTTTTACCAATAATTAGTTGACAAAGCAGACTCAGGTCAGGACTGGCCCCTATTATCCAGCAAAAGTATCCTAAGACAAAGTAATTGGTTTGGACAAAACCACAAGCCACTACTACTGCCGCCCCCAAATGTAGTACTTTGTCCAACCTCCCTTTTGCCGTGATACTCTTCAATACACTCCTCAACAAGTAATCACTCCAGATCCTCCATAGTTCTCTTGTGGTCTCACCTCTTCAATTCGCCCTACCGGTTTTCAACTGGGTGTAGGCCAGGGCTCTGGGATGGCCATGTCTAAAGCTTGCCTCTCTTATTTGTGGATTTGTTTGGATTTGCATGTTTTGGGTGATTGCACTGCTGAAAGGTTGAGGTGGTTCAGCTCACATTTATATTAGTTTATACAAAAAATGGATTTCGGCAAAACCCATGCCACGTATAGGCTCCGGATGGTCCAGTCCAGCAGAGAGGATCGTTTGATGTGCCAACAAGCACGAGCAGCTCCCATAGTTTCACTGTCCATCATCCAGGCAGACGTGGCACCTTCACTACACACCCCTGTCTCTGCCCTATAAACGAGGTGCTTGGCACGAGGAGATTTTGCACACTGCTCTTGTGGACTGCTATGGACTGGTACTGTGTCATGTTTGGCCATGAATGCCGGTTCCATTTGGGATCAGGCAATGAACCAGCTGCCATGACCCGGAGAGCTATCGCATACGACAGTCGGTCACCCCTAGTACCGATACGAGGGCCACTAACAACTCAGTGATATGTGCAAGACACCCTGCAGCCATGTCTTACCTTTCATGGCAACTGGAATTTTCCGGAAGGATAACGCTTTCTCACTCAGAAAAGGTTTCCCAGGATTGTCTGTCAGATTGCAACATTTCTGGGATCATCTGGGAACAGGATCATCTTGTATGCAGGCTAGAGGCTGCCTAACAGAGTACTACAGCCTCCTTGCAGTTGTAAAGTTTTCCCGTACTGGTATAATATGTAATAAATCACAAACAAACATGGCTGCCGCGTGGAACTTTTACACGGTCTGGGAGAATGATGTAAAGTTTGCATCCTGCAACACACGCAATGAAAAATACCTCACGGGGGAAGCACATTAAAATGCTTCAACACAACTAATTGAATATGTCGTTTATAGACCAAACACTTGACGGAGATTGGTGAGTTTTTGAGGCTCACAGCATAGGTGATCCATGGGCCTCCATTAGATTGGAGATTAGATAGGGATAGGAATTATGAACCTGTAGAATTATTTCTGAAATAGAATACAACCAGTCTTTTTGAAAGAGAAGCAGCTAAGAACCCCAACTGTTAATGTATTTTAATATCAAGAATGCCTAAATACAACTAAGGTTACTTACTACTAGGTGAGGGCATTAGGACAATATTTTATTGTATCTTGATCAGTTTTATTGTAACGGACAGTATGCTTCTCTAAGAATTTCGAGGCTGTACTCAGCGCTTAAATAACACTGACCAGCAACATTTTTATTGTAAGGGATGAAGTGCATCATATTTGGAATACAAATCGCTTTACTAAGTATGGGACGGTATTTGAATATTAGTTTTAAGAGTCTGTCACTACCGGTGCATTTTGTCTCAATCACTTGTATCGTGATAAATATCAGGTATCGCTTTTAATTATCACATTTTTTTTTAACCAGATCACTCACTCCTGCTGACTGCAAACATCAGACCAATTAAGGTAGAAGTTTAGTTTTCCGTTTGCATTTAAAAGAGGTGGCCAGGTTCTGTGTAGAAACCTACACCAGAAAATAGAAACAGCTAAAATAGGAAAGATGGTTTATATCAGTATATCTTCAAATCATTGGTTCTAATTTGAAACACTAACCTTCCAAACCCTTCATGTTAAAATCGGTTACATTCTTAGTTAAATAAATGGTTATGGCTAATGATCGGTCACCACCCTGCAGACTTCTTCAAATTCTTTTCTAATTGTCTGTATGGAAGCCTACCATGGTACAGTTCCAAGCAATTCATACACATTCAAATGTCATACAGGGTTTCTCAAGCTGTCTAGTTCTATCTAGAACCATTATCTGTTTAACCTTTTCCTCAAGCCAGCAACAAGTAATAGAAATATGGCTATGCATCAGCACTTTGGTGGTAGTGTTGGGAACGCACCCAAATGCCATATCATTCATTAAAGAACCGTTTGCTAACATTCATTATTCATTTTTAAGTAACAAAGAACCTTTTGGAGCTACATAATATTTGGATACCAATAATAAAAAGGATGTATGGATGGATGGATGGATGGATGGATGGATGGATGGATGGATGGATGGATGGAGCTAAGAACCACACACGTTTATGTCATTGTCCTTAAGGGGACTTTCTGTTGGCATAATGATGACTCTAGCTAATTAATGCTAAACCTAACCTTTACCGTAGTAGCCTAATGTAGATCTTTTATTATTTTCTTTTTTTTTTCAAACAAAGGATGCAGTGTCTGCAAAGAAAGCAGTTTTCTCCATGTAGACGAGCACAAAATTCCACCATGATAAAAAAAATCCCAGTCTTACTATTTTATACCAACTGTCCCCACAGTGATATATAAACATGACCCCTCCCCCAAAGAGACAGACACACACACACACACACACACACACACACACACACACACACACACACACACAATGTGTCTTTCTGTCCTTTTGGGGAATTAATATTCCTAAAGCTATATAATGTTACATCTAACCTACAGTAAATATTTTAACTCCTGTTTTTTCAAAATGTTGCAGCTTTATTATTTTAGTTATTTATTAACGAGCAACACACACACACACACACACACACACACACACACACACACACACACACACACACACACACACTGTCTCAGTATCTTTGTGGTGGATGCCCATTGACATAATGCCTGTAGCAAATTAAAGCTACACACACACACACACACACACACACATAACCCTAGCCTCACTACCTTAAAGCATAAATGTATACCCTTTTGGATTTTTAAAAGAAAGTTGCCATTTCTGTAAAATAGCAGTTAACCTTGTGAGCACCAGCAAAATGTCCCCACAATGTCAAAAATGTATCCTTTTGGGGACATTTGGTATGCAATCTAAAATAAACATGATCTCAAACACACAAAAGGTTATGGTTAGCTTCCTTCTTCCTCTATCTAGAGGAACCTTTATAGGTTCTGTACAGAAGAGTACATTGGCTCACAAAAAACCTTCACACAGTACCTTTGGCTAGCAATGGAAATGCATTTACTGACTGTACAAGATGCGCTTGGAAAATGTTTCGGGTGACCCTCAACATGGCTCGTCCTTCTTGAGGAACCTTTATGGGTTCTGTGTACATTGGCCACAGTGGATTTCGGATCTACTAATAATCTTCATGCAGAAACGGTTCTATCCAGAAGGATTAGGCTTTCAAAGAACGAGTGGTGATCAGTGGTTCGAACAGACGTGCTAGTGAACAGAGCTGAGCAGAATCACATGTTCACAGTGTTGCTCAATGGCAGATGCCGGTAGATGCCGGTATCTAGCACATATAGCACGCACGCTACATCTGAAACCGTGCGATGATGCTGAAGCACCGATGAAAGTCAAAGCATCTGCTGGTTCTTAGATTAGACCTAGTGTTTCGAAACCACCGCACTTAATCCCCAATGTAACTCATAATCCAGGCTATAAACTACACCGGTCCCTTTGTCCAGGTCCTTCCTTATAGAAATCTGGCAACCTTTGAGCATTAATCATATCGTGCGTAGACGCGAGAGCTGGTGACTGATGGCAGCCTTTGAGCTACCGAAACGTGCATGTGATCTAGCAGGAATATGAGGCGAGGAAAGCTGCTTGCTACTATACTTACCGGGGCTGTTGGCAGAGGCGCGCGCTCTACGCGGCGAGTAGGATTCGTTCACGTCCAGCTCGTGCGCCGATGCAACCAGCATCACCCCGAGCATCAGCAAAAGTCCGCTCCTTTTTGGCATCTCTGTAGGCTTCCTGAATTTACTCGCTCGTTTGCAGAAAATAGCCGCTCGGTCTCCTCTGCCTCCCTGTGCAGATCTGCGCAAACCGGCAGGCAACGCGCGGCTTTGATCGGCGCGAGACGAAAGGCTCGAGCTCCTGTTCTCGTGCAGATCTGCGCCGATGGCTGAGCGAACTGGTGTCGTGCAACCAGCGACGTGAAACAGAAGGCTCTTAATTTCTGTAGGCTGCGTGAACGTGCGCGCGGCGGTGCATGTGGCGCTTGCAGATCCGCTCTCCGCTCGCCAATTTTCTTTCCCGTGCATGACAGGAGCGCAGGTCGCCCTTTATATAGCCGTGCACGCACATCACGAGCCCAATCAAAAGCCGACATTACAATGCACATCTCAAACTTTTTTCTCTCCCCCACCCCCTCCTCCCTCCGCGTGCTTCGTCGGAGTGAAGCGACGCAGCCCGCGTGCACATGTCATCGATCCGTGGAAATCTAAACAGGCAAGGTATGACGGCATGGAGCTTTCCTTCTGTCTGGACCGGAGCCGTCAAATCTCACGTTGCAACCTATGTTGTTATAGACAAATGCTGGATGCAGGGGCGTTTCTAGACCACTTGCTGTTCCTACTGAGGGGCACACAAGTTAGAGGGGCACAGCTGTACCCATCTGCTTGCCAAACAGACGTAAAGGCACAGCTGGGAATAAAAAATAAGCTGGTTAAACAATAAATAGTTTGAGTGATTTGGGCTTTGAGGGCTTTGCTTCAAGGAAGAACAAATTAACACATGAAAGCATTTTTATTTATTGGGTTAACTAAACCTGATCTATTATTCCTTTGTTTGCAGTGTGGCTGACTTAATCTGAATTATTTGGAGACTGATTGAAAGCCTTAGCCGCTCACTTTGGAAAGATGGGGATTTATGGGAAATGTAGTGCCTGTAGTGTATTTGCGTGGAGAATCCTCTAGTTCTGCTCAGTAATGACGACAACCCCTGGCTGAACGTGGATTTGTAATCGGAATGAGTACACTGGGTCCAGTTTGCATCCATCATCTAAATGCAAAACAGTGGTGTCACTGCAGTGCTGAGAATGATCGACCTCCCGCATAGTACCTGACCTGTGGGGGTCCTGACCATTAGAGGACTACAGTATGCCCCATGTTTTGTAAACAGACATTAACAAGGGCTTTTTTTATGACATCTCATTCTAAATCCATATGCATAAATATTGAGTTGCTCCCTTCTCCGAAGCTATGGCAGCCTCCGCTATTCTAGGAATGTTTTTCCGTTCATCCAGAAGAGCATTTGAGAGGTCAGACACTGATGTTGGACAAGAAGGCCTGGCTTGCATGTTCTAGTTCATAAAAAAAGTTCAGTTTCATTTCAAAGGCATTCGATATGGTTGAGGCAAGGGTTTTGCCAAAAAGGGTCTCTTCCACACCAAACTCACCCGGCCATGCCTTTATGGAGATTGAGCACTGAATTGAACTTACGACTGTTTCCACAAAGTTAGAAGCATACATCTAAAATGCACCAAGATAGCCAGTTAGTGACTGAGAGGGTTAGTAAGTGAGTGGATGAGAAGGTCAGTTAGGGAATAAAAGAGTCAGTCAGTGAATGAGTGACAGAGAGACAATCAGTTATAGAGTATATCAGGGATTGAATAAACGAGTAATTGAGTAAGAGTCTGTCTGTCAGAAAGTGAGAAAGTCAGTCAGTGAGAGAATCAGTCAGTCAGTGAGAGAGTCAGTCAGTCAGTCAGTGAGAGAGTCAGTCAGTCAGTGAGAGAATCAGTCAGTCAGTCAGTGAGAGAGTCAGTCAGTCAGTGAGAGAGTCCGTCAGTCAGTCAGTGAGAGAATCAGTCAGTCAGTCAGTGAGAGAGTCAGTCAGTCAGTGAGAGAATCAGTCAGTCAGTCAGTGAGAGAGTCAGTCAGT
>JAUZST010007119.1:0-39731 GCA_034779995.1 Parotocinclus haroldoi | reverse complement strand
TGCATATAATGTATTTTTTAATAAGAGAAGCGTTTCTCGGGTGCACAGAGTGGTGAAGAAAGGCTCTGCAACTGCAGGTATGTTTGCTGGCAGGTCTTTTAATGGTTATTTGCATTACACAATATTATTTGCGTGATATATATGTAACGTTTGTTTGGTTAAAGTAACACTTCAAATCGCAACATACTTTATATCTGGTGCTGAAAAATCCATACAAATCCATACAAATGCAGATTACAGATACAGATTACATGTCTGATCATTAAACATTTATATTTATAGATATTATTTCTTACTGTAGAGCATGCTTCTACCACGGGGCAAGAATTGCCTCAGTATTAAAGGCTCTGGGTTCATTGCAAAGTTATGAATTCAGATCCTGCCTCTGTCAAGCTGTCGCCTGGGCTTTTTGTAAGGCCCTTAAGGCCCCAGCTGCTTAATTCAGTTTTGAGTGAGATTGTCTACCACACTCTGTAAAATAATTTCTTCCTAACCTTTTATCCACCTGTTTCATGTGGGGTACATGTGTAATTGTGACCTGGTCAGGACATCAGTCTTGCCTCACAAGGGCCTTCTTGCGCCGCCTGTCCTAGTTCGACTGAATTTGGGTCACTCTGATGCTGGGCTAGTATCTTTATATTGTTGCATCGCCCAAGCACCTGTAAAATGATTTCCTTAATCACCGAATTACCAAGCAGTAAGATTGAAGTTTAGTGTCCAAGATGTTTTCCACAGATGATTGAGAATCTGACTAAATGAATTGCAGACCAAGCCAGAGCAGGAGAGGAAGCATGGAACCCCTGGGAGGAGGACGAGCGAGCAGATCTGACTGTACTGCAGAGACGAAGAGAGGCTTATAGAGTCTATCAGGAACGTATTGCGAAGAACAGACCCAAGAGATATAAAGTTCAGATATGGGGGAAAGCTGCTATTGGTAAGTGCTGGATATTTTATGGATGCAGCCAGGTTCTCTTAAAACTGGCGGAAACAACCAGCAGAATATTAAACGTGCATGACAAAACCACTTATAGTAATTTCACTCAAAGGCAGTACGAAGTATGAGAACAATATTTCCAGTATGCCAATGGTGCAATATAAATGTGAGTTTGTTGTTGTTGTATTGCCTGACAGGGTGCTCAAACTTGTTCACATGTTGTATTGTATTTACTTTTCCTTTGTACGTTAAAGCCAGTTTATAAACAACAATTATTTATTTATTCATTTCATTATTAGATTCAAGATATTAGTACGCTAACCTTGTGTTCTTGTAGGCTTGGGAATTATTGGGTCACATGGTCATAACCTGTACAGTCTGATGCACAAAATTTTGGTACCCACTCTGTCAAATTACAGAGTGGAAGGAAGTACATTTTACAGGGAACAGTAAAAGGTCACCTAGCCTGTAAAAAATACCTTTAGTCACATTACTCCCTGAAAATTAAATTAAATACGAACTATTTTCACCTGTGTTTACAGACTCTGACCCTCAATATCTATGGTAAAATAACATCTAAAAGCCTGATCGATTACTAAAATTTAATTCGTAAAATGCCTGCTGTGGGTAAGTGTTCAGCTCCAGCATAATGACCATTATAAACTAACTCAGAAACAACCAGTCTGGCCAGTTGGTCAGGATCAAAGGGAAAGTTGAGGCTGCCATGTGCACTTACATTCTTGAGGAAAACCCACAGCTCTGTGATAGACAGCTGAAGAGGGTCAGGTGGCCCCAATCACCGGCAAAAAAGAAAGGTAGTATACAGTGAAGCTGATGTCCTTGAATGGCCATGACAGAGCCCTGACCTAAAGTCAATATATGCAATTGAAGAGAGCAGGCTATTGTCATTCACCATAAAACTGAGTTGAATTCAAACATTTCCCCAAAGAAGAATGGCTAACATTCCTTAATCTAGGTAGTCTATGCTTGGAAAGACATGTCCAAATAGACTGATGGCTGGAATTAAGGTATAAGGTAGCTTAATGAAGATTTAAATAAGTTGACTGATCACTTTGGTGACCATATTATTTGTTTGCTTATTTATTTATTTGACAATGTTTTTTCACAACAGCTCACTTTTCCTTGTTATTTGAATGTGTACATAAAGATGGGTATGTCTGAATATTTAGAGGGTTTGATCTCAGGCATATTTAAGACAAAATGTGACTTTATATGTGTATGATGATTTCAAAGGGACTGTAACATGTTTCTGCAGATTCTACTGCTTACTTATTATAAAACATATTAGAGAAATACAATGAACTTAAACCTACAGTCACAGTACCAACTGTTGAACTAGACTAAATGCTGATAAACATTCACATTCACCATTTTATTAATATGTACTATTGCCATGCAGTATTTTACTGTATAGTGTTTTAACTCCCTATATGACTTATTTATACATATTCAACCTAACTGTGAAACTGTAGGGGGAAAAAAAAACGTTTATAAAGACGGTGGCAAAAACAGCCGAAAAATATGACATTTAATAAGAATAACATTTGCTAATGATGTGAAAATTTCAACAAAAAAATACACTATGTATTTTGCTTTCTTTTAGGACTTTACTTGTGGGAACACATTTTAGAGGGGCCATTGAATCCTACAGACAAAACGGGTCAGTGGCGAGAAGGAGAGATTCAGTCAGGGAAGATCAATTTCAGGTGAGCAGTGAACTGTTCAGGCATCAAATGGTGTCTGCCATTAGGCTTTGAACCTTGGTCAGTCAGGGCTTTGCTGACAGTTGCTAGTTTGATCCTAATTTTCCACTGGTAGCTATTTGGCACTACTGACTGGGAGAACCCAGAGCCAAAGAGCCTAGCTGTCTTTGAGATGTTTGATGTAGTCCCCTGGCTGTAATGATATGTCACTGGCTAAAGTCTCAAGTACTCAGGATCTCCCACAGTAGAATCTCCTAAATCCTGCAAGTCAGCCATGAGAACCAACTGTTCACTTACAACGTATGCCAGAACTTGACATGTATTCATGTCAAAAACATCTACATTATTTAGTCCTTGAGTGGTTAAATGTTTGTCTCATTGCTATTAGAACATCTACACATTTCATTTCATGTCTCACTCACACTGCACTCTGTACACAGTTTCTACACCGGTCCTGCTGTGGTGCAGGGTCATGTTCCTCTGGACACAGAAAGCGTGGTGCTGGTTCTGAATGGACGCGAACAGCAGAAGATTTCTTATTCTATCCAGTGGCTCCAGCATGTACAGGCCTTAGTGCAGGCTCACACAATTTCTAAAGTTGCTGTGGTCTTACTGGGTAGTGAGCAGTGTACTAATAATTGGATCAGCCCCTATCTGAAGAGACAGGGTGGGTTTGTGGATCTTCTCTTCCTCGTCTATGACAGCCCCTGGATCAATGACAAAGACGTCTTCCAATGGCCTCTTGGCGTAGCCACGTAAGATTTTCTTTTATCACAAAAAAAAAAATGAAATGCTGAAATAACCGAATTAAAAAGAACCCCCACTGACAGTTTGGCCACTACACAAAATTAAGTCTCTCTAAAATATCCATCCCTGTTGTGGTCGACTTTTGCTTTCTGCATTACAACTTTGCTCCGCTCATACACTGCTCACAAAAATTAGGGAATATTTCATTACATCCCCTAAGCTCTGTGAGCAGTATAAACTGGAACTGATGAGTCACTGAATGCCGAGAAAATATTAAGTAAGGGTGGAGCCATTTATAAGAAGATGAAAAATTACCTGGAATGATTAACTCTTAAAATAAAAAAAAGTTGCTGATTCCATGTGCACTAGTCTAACATTTTAAGTATTTAAGTATTTTCCCCAAATCAAAAAGATGCTGTAATGTGGTAATTAGTGTAAAGTGTAATAAAACCTTTTTATGTTTTTTCATTTATAAAAAAAGTCAGGGTTCAAAAGGAGACAGTGCTTTGTAGCTTAAATAAACGTTCATGTAAGTTTTAAATTGTGCCTCATGTATTATTATTATTATTATTATTATTATTAGTTTTATCAGTGGCAATAAAAAGAATCATTATTGTGATATTGACATTATATATCAGCCATCAGTCACCTCGCTCTGTAAATATGGGCATCGGCATCAGCCATTAACAAACCCATATCAGTGGACCACTAGTTGTAGAATCTTTTGAAGATGTATGTGAATTATTTTAATTAAAAGCATATGGTCTCATTTAGAATCATCAAAACGTTTGGTTCAATGAAACACATTTCTGTTGTTTCTTTTTCTGGTTACAGTTATAGACACTTCCCAGTTGTAACCCCTAACTCACAGATGGTGAGCTCTGCGCGACCGTACATGTGCAACTTCCTCGGTACAGTCTATAAGAACTCATCTCGAGAAATCCTCATGCGCATCCTGAAGCAAAATGGCTTGGAAAAACAGTGCCTCACAAATGCTCGAGACAAGTATGTGTTCATGTGTATTAAATGAATAGAGCGTCTGTCATGTTAAAGGAAGTTTTATCACAAATAGTGGATATTATATGGATATTATCCAATTTAAAAACATCTATCTACAAAAACATTTATCTACAAAAACAAATTTCTCTATCACTCACAGTTTATGTTGCAGTATACTTGCAAATGGAATACACTCTAGACAAAAATTATGGGGCATTTCAAAATGAATACGAAGAGGATCCCATAAGAACTGCTGGACTATCTGATCCTGTCCATGCCCTATCACTGTCTGTGTGTTTTCACTGTCGGGTGACCATACACCCTCCTGAAGAGTAGCGGTAAATGTGTGGCGCTAAATCATTGTGCATGTTATGGTGTAGCTCACATAATATAACCTTCCCAGCGTGACTCTATCCTGGGTGATGTTATATGATTCCTGTCGCTCAGGTGGCTTCCCCAGGAGACAGCAGAAACTTCCCGACAGTACCAGATGGCTCTGGCTCAGAGCGACTTGACCCTTTGCCCGGTTGGAGTAAACACTGAGTGCTACCGCATCTACGAGGCCTGTGCTTATGGCTCGGTGCCCGTGGTGGAAGACGTCCTGACTCCGGGATCCTGTGCCAGCGGCCGCAGCTCCCCTCTACGACTGCTGAAAGACGCAGGAGCTCCCTTCATCTTTCTCAAGGACTGGAAGGAGCTGCCGGCCGTCCTGGAGAAGGAGCGAGTGATGTCTCAAGCTGAGAAGACTGGGAGGAGGATGAGGCTGCTGGAATGGTACACTGGATTCCGTCAGCAGATGAAAGACAAATTCACAGAAGTGCTGGAGGAGTCCTTCTTTAAACTTAGTTAGCTTTCTCTTTTATCTGATTAAAAAAAAAGTATTACAATTCTGCTGGTTTTTTGGTCTGACTTGGTGTATAATATAAGCATAATGGTCATTCACAGAATAGTATTTATTTCTGTTAAAAATAGTTTGGGTGTATATATATATATGCTGTTGTGAATTATGTACTCTGTTACCATGGACTGCTCTAAATGTGTCATTTAATGTTCGTGTTAAAGCGATTTTGTTGCATTAGTGGCTGCGACAACATTAAAAAACATTTTTACATAATCTGGTCTGTCTCAGTGCAATAACATTAAAAACTATGAACTATTACTATTAACTATTAGAACCATGTAAAATTGGGTTCATTTGTTATTAATGAACCGATTGGAAAATTACCACATGATTTATATTAAAGAAATAATTGAGCAATCAACCTAATACAAGTCTCAAATCACACCAAATCAAGCAACTTTCTTAATCCCAAAGGTCAATTTGTTGTTTTAGCTATCAGACCATACGTACATTTACGAACATTGAAAATAAATGTTTTCAGAATTCATGTATTTATGAAAAGTTTAGAACTTTCAACACGTAACACTGGAAAATGTATCATTTTGTTTCTGCGCCCTTGACAACCCATATATGACATTTTATTACAATAATACTATGGTATTATTTTATGGTGTAAGTATGGTAAGTATCCACTTTTTTAAATTAATGCAGTCACTAAAGCTGAACTAAAACCATCACTGTGGATTTAGTGACTGTTGTGTGTCAAACACAGGACCTTAAACAATGCTAGACCATATTTTATTAGGTACAAATGTTGCATATAAGGTTTTGTTGCTGTTGCAATGGTTTAAATGAAGAATTTCTAGTGCCTGTTGCATTTTATTCATAATACAATCTTATTAAATTGAAGCATTACTTGTAACAGCCCTGCCAACAGTGGGCTACATGTTGAAAAGCCACTGAGAAGGCTGAAAGGTATTGACAATATATATAGGTATAGAACTGTTTTCACTTTGGCATTGAAAATTTTGTTCTCAGTTATATATATATATATATATCATCCTAATTATAGACAAACAATTTCATTGTAATTCCATGTGGTTAGCACCAGGTGGCAGTGCACGAAAACAAAATCTTGGGATCGATCCTAAAAGTTTTTGTGTGACAGTTTATAATAATATTTATGTATATAATACTAATATATATACACAGAGAGAGAGAGAGAGTCATATGCCATTATTCTCATAAATTGGTTTATGCTGGTTACTGCTGGTGTAGAGGATTCAGATGTCATTACTGGTAAATTGCAGGCTTTTAATATAATACAAGAACTGTGTTCAAATTAAAATGTTTGCAAGGAAAACTTGTTTAATTTGGAAAGTTCAATGCAATCTTGTTTAAAGTTAGCAGGAGCACAAGCTTAACAGGCAAAAGTTAGGAGAAAATCTATTCATTTTTGTATTTTCAAACCCATTTAATCCAACCCAGGGCCGTGGGGAGCCAACTCTAGAAATGGCACCAACCCATCTCAGGACACATGTACGTGTGTGTGTGTGTGTGTGTGTGTGTGTGTGTGTGTGTGTGTGTGTGTGTGTGTTTTGTGTGCGCTGAGTTATTGAAAGAGTCTATCACATTAGGGCATATACCGCTCACAGCTTCTGGCATTTCGGGTTCAAACCTGCATGTCCTCCCCGTGTCAGTATGGGTTTACTCCGAGCCCTCCTGTGTCTTCCCAAGTTCCAAAAACATGTGTGTTAGGTTAATTGGTGTTTGTAAAGTGCCAATAATGTGTAAGTTTGTATATGACTTTATGAGTGTATGCGTCCTGCAATGGAGTGGCAACCTGTGTCGGGTCAGCATTGACCCTAAAGAAATAGTTTTCCATTAAAAAGCACTGCACAGACATAATACAAACTTAAAGTGAATGCATTTTGTAGCTTTGGTAATTCAATAATAATTGATAAGCTGTTTTTATATGGAACAGAATGTGCATACTGTTAATGTGCAAGTGTATTAGGGTGTTAATGTGATTTAATCTGCTGTTACACAGCAATGAGCAAATCATATAAAGAAGTATACAAAATAATTTATACCCTCACCTATTCTGTTTACTATAGATTAACAGTTCTCTCTATATAATGAATTGGGGACCAGTTCTGACACTGGCAAGATCTACACTGCACACAAAAATTAGGGGATATTATATTTTGAAATAGCCCATAAAATGTTGCAAACAGTATAATTAACAGATTAAAGGAATTAAAAAGTCTCATTATTCATGTAAACTGTTGACAACCCTAGCATAGATTTGCCAGCCAATTTATTAGGTACGTCTGTTTGTACAACTTCTTGTTAACATATACATGTGTAGTTCACCGATCACTTGGCAGCAAGTCAAAGCATTTAGGTATGTGGACGTGGTAAAAAAAAATACCATGCCAGATGACAAAGGAGAATGACCAGACAGTCATTTTGAAGGGATAGAAAGCCAACAATGACTCAAATAACCACTGTAAAACCAAGGTATGCAAAAAAGCATCTCGGTATGCGCAACACATCGGACCTTGAAGCAGATGGGCTACAGCAGTAGAAGACCACACCCGGTGCCACTCCTCTTAGCTGAGAACAAGTCATTAAAGGCATTACTACTTTAAGGGTAAAGGTTTAAAAAGTAATATCGCTATTTTATATGCATATATGCAATATATATTATATGTATAATGCTGCCTTATGAATAGTAATAATATTTTACTTGTTATAAATATTGAAAGCATATGGAGAACTGTTCCTCGTTCAGTTAGTACACACAGTCCTCACAGCAGTAGTTCTTCCTGCCTATGGAAAACTGTTTGAATACTCCGAGAACCGCCTATTTCCGAGAGTTGCCAGATCGGGATGGTTTCGATAATTGTGATAATGTTATCCAGGGTAGCTGGGTGGGATTAAAATGTATAGATTAGCTCTACTTCTAAATACTTAATCTATATTCCTGTTTTACAACACGTTCGAAGGATTTGGCACCCATAGGCAAGGACGAAGAGGTTAGGAAAATCTGGCAACCTGGACTGGGTTCCCTCCCTATTCCCAATGTGGCTCTGCGTTTAGATTTGCAGATTCAGAGTAAGTCGTGCCGGAGCTCTGTTCTATTGGATCTCTCTGGAAGATCAGCGAGATCCTATCGTCTGTAGATCACTGGTGTGGATGAACTTAACGGAGGATTTTAGAAGTATATCTAGAATTAAACCCACTAGCTATTTGTGTAAGGCAGTGATTGAAAAGCAGGCGATTTTCCTGTGGTTCTCATTGATGGTGGATTTCGGATCCTTTTGCGGTTTAAACGCATCTCCGGTTTAAACTCCATTTCAAGTGAACCGGATCGACTTTCAGATCGCTCGTTTTATTCATTCCAAGCAGAGAATCTCTGAGGATGCTTTGGGTGTAGCAGAACTTCTCACGGATTCCTGTGTTCAAAGTAATTAACTCCTCTTGCAACTGCAACGCGGCTGCAAAATGTCGCATCCTCCGGCCAAGTTTAAAAAGGATAAAGAAATTGTGACCGAATATGAGAGTCAAGTTAAAGGTAAGTTCTTTAAAGCGAGTTATTATCAGTACGGTTTACCATCGTGTTTCAATCAAAGTCGAGAAAACCTTAAAGTGTGACCTGTTCACTTGGCACTGTATAACTCAGATAAACCACAACACAATAGTTTCAAAGAAATGCTGCGAATTACGGTTATGAATAAGATTAAAAAGTCTAAATCTTGGGCGCCACACTAATGCGTTTAGTTTGTGTTTACGGTTTGTGTTTATTAACACCCTAAAGAACAAGAGAAATTTGTTTATGAACAGGTTAGCACGGTAGCATGCACTCCTTTGGATGAATCCAAAATAAAGCCTTTAAATGCCTTTAATAACACATCTATTTTTTATTATGTAAAAATAAACATTTACTTTTGGTGTTTTACGCTTTGGTGTTATTTACGGATTTATCTGACCTTGTTATGATAACTTTGTTATTAATGTTGAGTTTCTGGCCAGATTGGGCATCATATGCAGAAATCATTGGCTATGCGTGTTTGTTGGTATCTGAGGGAGAAAAGGTTGCTCAGGGGATCATCCCCTGCCACTTACCATATGTATATATGTGCATGTGTGTGTGTGTGTGTGTGTGTGTATATATATATATGCAATGAAATGCAATTAATGTTTTTATATCAGCAGTAGCTCTATTTTAATAAACACGCTAACATTTTAGGTTTAAAGATTGAATTTTTGTGCATTTTATATTTTTATTGCCAATGCTTACCTTTTGAATGTGTAGACCGTGAGTGGTGTCCATGACAGTGACAAAACAAGAATAAAACTGTTCCTTTTCCTCCTCCTGTTCTTTTTTTCTGTGCTAAAACTCAGTCTTGCCACTGCATAACAACTCTGGAGTTTTGTAAGTGCTGAGTTATTCACAAGACCCGAAACTCTTGAATATGAAAACTTTCTCTAGCCTTCTTTCCTTCATTCTTGGTTTTTCCTCTGGATGTCATGCAGCAGAGGAAGCACAAGCTGCTTGGGGATTTGGCCCCACACCAGAAGCTGTTGGCAGAATGAAAAGCTTGTTATTTGTATTTTTACCCAGGAAGAAAGAGGAAAATAGTAGAGATGTGGAGTTATATGGCTTTGCTCAGGAGTCATATGGCAAGAATGTGCCGTTTTGCTGCCAGTGATGACTAGGGCCTTTACTAAGCAGTGTCATTCACTGAGCAGCTCATTATCAATTTACAACCATGATAATTCTAAGATCACTAAGCAGGACTGCTGAGGGAAAGAACTGCTGAGGGAAAAAACACCCTATTGAACGTAGCCTTAGTAACATTTTTACCACTGATACGAGTGAAGAAAACAAAAGTCCCCCTCGGTGCACCTTTATGTGAGCTTATAAACAGGAACACTGTGATTCACTACAGACACTACATTTTGTTTTTGATTTATTGTTATTGCTTTTAACCATGTTTTTTTCCTATGTCTGGAAATACAGTCATCACGTACGTGTTCTTTGGGTGACCCATGCCAGTCTATTTCTAGATAGAGGTTGCTACGGATTCCCTCAACTGGCTTCCCCTCCCTTATTCATTTTTAGATGTGATGCAACAATTTGTCTGTAAGGCGCCGCTGGGACTCAAACCTATGTCATTGCGATGGTGGGCTAACGTAGTAGACTGCTGCTCCACATGTAGTATAAAGTTGTGTAGATACAGATTTTATGTATATAAATATTATAATCTTGTACAGCTACTAGAAAGTGCACTTATAAATAGCCTATAGTTGTATAACTTGTGAAAACTGTGAGGCATTGTGTTTAGTACGAGGACTGTTTGATGTAGTGAATGGAGATGTGATTTACATGCTTTTAGCTTCACTCTCCTTTTGGAGCTGCTTTCCATTATGCGGTCACCTTTGCATTGCAAATGATCTCCAACTTGCCCTTTATGGCTTTTTTCAGTTTATTTACCTGGTTTCCCATAACCATTCAATTGGACACTGATTGCACTGACACTGGGCCACAATGAACCAGCAACTAGGATACAGTGGAGCTCATGACATATCAGGTGGTCCTGCTGATTTACCCAGACATTTGAGCTACTCTTCTGGAACGTTAAAGCGGATTTGAAATGGACCCTTTCTTTCCCACATAGCCAGAAATAAATTGTATTCTTAGAAACAAGTTCCTCTGAATAAGAGCTATACCATATAGATGAAGGTTTGTGGACCCCCCCAACATGACATCCAAAGCATCGATATTAGTGTGGCGTTTGCCCCCCAAATGTGATCTTCAAAAAGACTTTCCATAAGATTTTGAAACATGGCTTTGAGGTTGGCTCATGATTTTAGACAATAAGCCCTGGCTCAGGTTTGGCATTCCAGTGCATTTTTAAGACAAGGTGTCTGGTGGAGTTGGCTATAAGGTTCTATACAAGCCAAATTCTACATCCGAGATGGCAAAACAGTTCTCTGTGTTCTTTGTTTAAGGACCGGAGGGCGGAAATGTGATGAACGGATTTGCTGGAAACAGAAAACTATAAATGTCTCGTATTAAAAGTCGGTGGGATTTGAGTGCAACCCGTGCTACTGCCACTGTTTGTGGAGAATCCAGAAATGCATGTTTAATATTATGAATGTGTTACAAGTGAGTGTTGCTGAAATAGCAGAGATCAATAATTAGACGGGGTGTACACAAACAGGAGGAATCTGTGCATTTACAAGTTTCCTAACAGAGAGGTTGTGTCCGTTATGCCCCTTTAACTAACACTGAAAAATATGAACTTGTCTTCATTTGTCTCGTCTCTTCTCAGTGTTGATGTCTTTTAGCTATGTGATAATAGTAATCTAACTTTGTGTTACTTTCAGCTTGCACCATGGCAACACTTTGCCACTTTAACAGCTATAATATGGAGCAAGCTATCAGTTGTTTGAATTTGATTCTCCATTGCCAAGGTCTAGTCTGTCCAGAGCTTTCCCCTCTCATGCATGCAGCACTTCCAAGTCAATGCATCCTGCCTTATCAGCACACAGCTCTTATCAATCCCACTCTGAGCCGCATGTAACAGTGCAGTAGTGGGAAAACATGACCTGTATCTGTTCTCTAGTGCCACTTTGCTGAACAGCCATTGACATTGCCATGGGAGCTGATAGAACAGTTTGCAAACTTTACACTGTTCAGTTGCATCTCTGATTCTCAGTTTCCTGCCACTTTGCAGAGGAGAGAGGTGAGTGAGTGAGTGAGAGAGGTGGGTGGGTGAGTGAGAGAGGTGGGTGGGTGGGTGAGTGAGAGAGGTGGGTGGGTGAGTGAGAGAGGTTGGTGGGTGAGTGAGAGAGGTGGGTGGGTGAGTGAGAGAGGTGGGTGAGAGAGTGAGGTGGGTGAGAGAGTGAGGTGGGTGAGAGAGTGAGGTGGGTGAGAGAGTGAGGTGGGTGAGAGAGTGAGGTGAGAGAGTGAGTGAGGTGAGAGAGTGAGTGAGGTGAGAGAGTGAGGTGAGAGAGTGAGTGAGGTGAGTGAGGTGAGTGAGTGAGGTGAGTGAGGTGAGTGAGTGAGAGAGGTGAGTGAGTGAGAGAGGTGAGTGAGTGAGAGAGTATATAGTTAGGGTTGTATTGTGTGTTGCATGATTGAAATAAGAGATGCTGCTATACATACAGGTATGTAATGTAATCTAGATGGCAGAATATGTTCAGTTCTAGTAATCTAGTACTTTGAGCTAAAATCCTCACAGTACAAAATGACTCATCAACTCAGTTTTTGGTTACTCTGGATAATGGCATTTACTTAATTCTATAAACACGTGTGTGCAGTTTAATGTCCATCCCATCAACATATGTTTGTTGTAATGGCCAAATGATTTTCATAATTTTCATATGTAAAGAATATTAAAGTGGCTAAAAACTGTGCGTTAATCAAAATGAAACAAACTCTTCTACTTGCTTTATTTGACAGTAAAACAGCGATTGTGGTTAGGTGACAAGAAATATTTTTTTCTGGCAAGTCTTCCAAATAATCTGTTGGCATGAAGGTGGTATCTAGTTTTACATAATTTATCCTTTTTGATTATTTGCTTTTCTTACCATCTTCGGCACTATTTGTGGGAGCAAAATAAACTTTTAGGCAAGTTTGTCACAGTTCCAGTTGATTTTAACTGTTGATCTAATTCTGTTCAATTCAGTTGTATTTATATAGAGCCTTTTACAATGTAACATTGTCTCAAAGCAGATTTACAGTAATACAATTATCTAAAAGGCCAATCCCAAGTTGAACAAGCCCAGGGCGACAGTGGAAAGGAAAAACTCCCTAAAATGGTAGGAAGAAACCTTGGGAGGAACCCAACAGGGGACCCATCCTCCATGGACGGCCTAGATGTTAATTAAACAAATACTAAATGTATATTAAACTATAGGAAAATTAGTTTAAAATAAATAACAAATGATTAATAAAATGTAAATAATTAATGCTGTACCTTATCTTTGTTTCAACGGGAAAAAAAAGTTAAATTTTTTTATGACCCTTTTTTTTGTATACATGAAAAATTGCACTCGTTCCTAGGAAGCATACCTCTTGTTTTTAGCTTGATTGCTGTGCTCTGCAGGAGGTGCGTGATATGCGCTCCGTGGTCTGTCTGAGCCAAATGTTCTGCATCCTTGCCTTCTCCTGGCCAGGCTCCTAGCTGGATGCCACTCGAATGCCATTCCGTTTGTGAGTGTAGGTCACGACACAATGACTCTCATGCTTCCTGCTGACAGCTGTGCTGCCCCCAGTCATCATTAGGTCTGCCCTTCTGAACCTTGATACACAATTTTATTTCCAAGAAGAGCTGTGTGTTTCTGTCTGCTCGGTTCATTAAGTTATGCTTTCCTGCTATAGAAATCTCACAAGGAATGCCAATGAGTAATACTTTCCTTATTTTTCAACCTGTCGTTATTTTCGTGCCAAATTAACTGCAGGCATTAAAGGTCCTTAACTTTAGTATGACTTAGTGTGCAAAGGGTTCATGGGGCTTACCTCATATTTGAGGCCTCTTGCAAGCTTTGCCTGTGGTTTAGCATTTAACACCTGTGATTGAGAGCTTCATTGTCATGGCTTGAAAAAATGACCTAGTGCACCATAAGCAGAAACTCCAAATTAGCCATTGCTGTAATGTTTTGGATTTCTTCATTCTTCCGAACTGGAGTTGCAACTGGGTTTGTAACCAAGCAGTTTATTGGTCCCTAGAAAAAGTACACCGTTCATAAATATTTGGAGATATTTCAAAATGATTTTTGTGAGCAGGTTACATCTGTAGATATGATTATGAAATATTTATTCATTGGTGTGAGTATATATGACTTTTTCATTCTATCCATGCTGAATTTGCACACGAGGTGGACAATCTGGTAAACTACACCATTTTTGTAAGGCTGGCTTGAGATCCACAGTGTTGTTCACGATGCTCTAGCATGTTGGTTGTTAAAAGACTAATCTACACACCAAACACAGATACTAGAATTCAGCACAGAAGTAAATATATTATAATAATAATATAAAGGAGCAGAAACAACAGAGCACTTTGGCTATTAGGAAACTTTATTCAATGCCACTTTCCAGTAAAATGCAAACAGTTCCAGTCATACAGCATAATAAGACCAGATATTTTTCGGAGGTCTGGCTACATCATGAATCAGGAGAAGTAGCCAAAAAACATAGTGTTGATTTTAGTTTCGATAATATGTATATGTAATAAACTCTGCATTTTGTGTCCATCAGAGGAATTGACACAATATTGCAATCCAAGCATTTGTGGCTTAAGGGTGTTGCTCAAGAACCCAGCAGTAGCAAGACAAGCAGAGGTCTTTTCATCATTTTAACCCTGGACCATCTGGTTCATAATCCAGTACCTGTCTACACAATCTAATCTAATGAAGTTTTAATTGAGTGTCTAAGGCAGATTGTGGAATTTTAATTGTACACAAAAATCTTCACGTTGCCCCACCTTGTGTTTGGATCATGGAATCTGAGGACTTTAGAAAAGGCTGGCATCTATTGCCGTATGTTTTTTTCCCCTTCTTGATTCCATGTCCTCTGAATCCAGTGTTTATTATTTGATAAAGTTAACGTGTCCCAGTGTCTCAATAAAATATTGGAAAAAAGGTTCTAATGCTACATATTTCAGGTTCTAAAGATGTCATTTGGGATTGTCAGTTCAATTTGAATGTGTTCTTGTCATAACATTCTCATCGCTATAGGCCTATCTGATTGCCTGTTTCTGATTGCTGCTGTTGCCCAAGTCATGACTTCCTGTCACATTTCTACTTAGGAAATGAATGATGGCCTGTCACGTTCTTGCTTTCTGATGTGAACACGGGTTTAGGGTACCGTTCAAAAAAAGTATTTACATCCAGTGTTACAGTTGGTTCACTTGAATCTTAAACAGATGATTTCAAATGTTTTTGACTCTCCTATGAGAAGCAACCACAACAATATCATGTGTATTAGTTGGCGCAGTTATAATAATACTGACGCTGAATGGGTTGGCTTTGAAATGGACTTGCTTAACGCAAAACATCAAAGCGAAAGAAACACACTGAATAGCATGAGATAAGCTCTCATCTTTCTGCTTTCGTACTGCTATCAAGTATTCAGGTTGTGTGTATACGTTTGTGTGTGTGTGTGTGTGTGTGTGTTTTTGTTGGTAGCATGGTGGAGGGTGTGGAGGTTATTGACGTGGCAATCGGGGGCCACTCTAGTATTTGATAGACTCAGCTGAACTCCTGCCTGGCTTTTCAGCACACGCTGGGCTTTTCACCCCAACCTATTAATGCTACTTTCTCCTTCCCACACAGCACCCTGGCTTCAACATTATGAGTGTGAGTCATGTCGCATGGTTACAGGATCTTAGCCTTAGGTCCAGCTTTTAGCCCTTCTTCGCATGAAACGCCTGGGACAGTTGAGTGCATTGGCATACAATATCACTAGAAGAAATCAGATTTGGGTAATAATCCGATCACAAGTATTGCATGCACATTAGTAACCTGATGATGGAAAGAACAAATCATGTTGCTTACAATTCAGACATAGAACAGAACAGCATTAAAAGAGCTTTTAGTTTCAATTTATGTTATTTAGACGATGTAGTAGTTCAGCATGCAGTGTTATCATTTTTATCATTACCAATTTTTATCATCTGATCAAAGTGAAATTGACACAATTCTCAGTATTTTAAGCAATGTCTGCGAATGTCGTAAAGCTGTAAGCTAATCGCAACTGAGTTTACTTGTGTATTTGATTTATTTTATGTTGCTATCAGGATCAGTGGCCAATTCAGAGAAAGATACAAGCTTACACTAATTAAATACACTGCTCACAAAAATTAGGGGATATTTCATTATGGGAAATTTCATTTTGAAGTATCCCCTAATTTTTGTGAACAGTATATGTACACTGAAGTATACAATTTAGAATAATCAGTTAATCTAGTGTGTGTTTTTGGACCCAAACCTAGGACCCACTTGGTATGAGGCCCCAGTGCTGTTCACCGTGCCACCCAATAGCAACAGAGTTCTAGTATTCCTAAATAGATTGTTTTACAAGCAGTAAGTTGTGCTTCTAAAATCATACATTTTAACATAAACCATTTTGTCATTCGTCATGTGGAGCATTTTTTTTATTTGGTTGAAAGATCAAATTTCTCTAGGCTTTTCTCTTGCTACTGATGAGTCATACCTTTTTGATTTAAATTGCTTTACTGTGTAAATATTTACTTGAGTTTTTAATGGAAGTAAATTACACATAATACCATCCTCTATTGGGCTCTGTCTGTTTGGAGTCACAGTAAGAAAATGAGTGTCAAATCACACACTCTCTTATGAACATGATATTAAATAAAACACATTGCTTGGAGAAATGTTTGAGGCCTTTTAATGCAAATTCTTTGATTTAGCATTTTTTGTTAATGTGGTACAGTGTTTTCAGTTACAAATCATATAATCAGCTTAACATTTTTTAGTAAAATTTATTTCGGTTTAGATGATTTCTTTTACTGTATTGACAGTATCTACTCCAGCTTGCTAGGACTAGGACAGGGTCTGTGCAAAATCTGGCGATCCATGTTATGCCAGCATGTTTTCCTAATACTGCAAAAGCACAAATGTTACTGAATGCAATCAACATTTGATCTTTTTTGGTCTTCAAGTATTTGCTGTAAAGCTCTGTGCAGTTTGAATCTAATTCTACCAAGATCCAAGCAAGCATTTTCCCCAAGTTGACTTTTGGTCTCATTGTATATGAGATGGTATGTATAGGCGTGCATGTTTATGTGTGAAAATCCAAACGAAATTATGTAAAGAACAATTCACCATATAATCCTGTTTGATAGCCAAAGCTATTTGGCTTAAATAAAACAGTCTTACTCAAACGGAATACTTAAGTTATAATAATAAGTTTCACTTACAATATAGAAGCACTAGTTCTAGATATACATACTGTAGTCCATCTGTTTCTCTATATTGCTACTTTGTTAGTCTTCTTTGCAGTGAGTGTACATGCTGTTTAAAAACTCCAGCAGCACTGCCAACCGCAATTGGTGAGTGTATGTGTTCTCATGACATCTTTAACCCTTTGACATTTGTCCCATACTTTTAAATTAACTTTCTGGGCTGTGGGCTGTTTTACTCGCATTTGGTGTCCATTTAAAAGTAAGGGCCAAACATGTCTCTTGGTCCTCAAATGGTTAAGTAATAGGATAACTACAGTAATGTAGCCATTTATAAGTGTGTGTGTAAACACTCTAGCCAAGATGTATTTTGCCACAAAAATATATTGATGTCATTCACACTTTCAGCCGTTGTAATATTTTACACTGTGTTGCTCCTGTTCACACATTTGTTTTGAAATACCTGTTGTGGCAGATCAAAAGTCCCATACAGTGGGTGCAGAAGAATGTTTAAACTCTTGGCTTTCTTTATTACCTGCATCTTTTCTCTGGCCAGTTAATGTTTTTAGAATGTTTTCATTCATGAATTGCTCTATTTATTTATACTTTATTTTTAATTTATTAATACTCTCTTTATTAGTCATAAATAAATATCACTATGTATTGCTGTATTGACGATTTAGCACAGCCCTAGGAACAATGGGCCAGACTGTAACATAACAAAGCCCATGCATTACATATAGCATACACTATAGGCGGTAGAACACAATGGTCCATCATTTCCGTTGTCCATCTAAGCTAGCTCCAGTTTTAAATCTCTTTAGTGGAGTGCCTTCCGTGAAGAAATGCTAACATCTGGTTTTAACTCAGCATTTCCTCTGTTTATTTAAACAATATGACCGACTGCCAAATTGTCTTCCTTTTTTCTATTTTAAAACCTGACTGACTGCAGCAATCTATTTACAAGCTGTAGCTCTTCTTTTCATGGAGGGGGATTGTGCACCCTGTGCTTTTACTTCAGTTAAGATCTCTCGGCTAAGATCTCTTTTCATTTTCACTTTTT
The DNA here is from genome assembly GCA_034779995.1 of Parotocinclus haroldoi. Taxonomy (NCBI): domain Eukaryota; kingdom Metazoa; phylum Chordata; class Actinopteri; order Siluriformes; family Loricariidae; genus Parotocinclus; species Parotocinclus haroldoi. The sequence goes on along the minus strand of JAUZST010007119.1, from coordinate 21,481 downwards.
ACTTCAGGTTTCAGTATCTGTGGAAATTGTGCTGTGTCCAAATTGTCACTGGTACAGCCTGACAGAGCTTCACTATTACAGAATCACTAGTAGTTTACATTAGAGTGGGCGATGTGTGAAACAATACCAGTTGTGGATGACATAATGTATTATTTATCTGACTTTTGATGTTGGTGATTTTGGTGGAAGCAATTGATCACAAAAATGACACAACTCAACAAATAAAAGAAAATTCAAATATAACCTGGAACATTTTTTTTAACCACTGTCATTTTCGTGAGGTCCCTGTGCCACCTGGCTTTCTGTGTACTTATTGGGGCACTTGCTTTTTAATATGGATGAACAGGTGCGTCCATCAGACATGTGAATGTGCATGTTTAAAATCAATTGCTGTTTGTTTAAGTCCACATCAATTTCACTAATGAAAATGTAGTCACTAGCATGTGTGTCTTGCCAAACGTAAGGAGCCAATGTGAATCCTAAGGACCTTCACAATCTGCACTAGTATATATTTATTAATGTCTCAGTCAGGGATAATGTCAGCAGTGTCTATTTGATAAACACGTTTGGTTGTTAGGGGTTTTATGTCATGGAATGTTTAATTTAATGGTTCTTTCTTGATCTCCCTGTTAAGGCAGACGTGGAGATATTTTAATCACCTACTACTAGAGCATGTCCAGAAATGAACACGAAATTAAATTGTATTATTATACAGCAATAAGCCTAACGTGGTAACCACAGGAGTCATGGTCTAATCAGCAGTCAGTTATTTTAAATGTTTTTCCTAATTAATTTTAATTTGTTAAAAGGCTGCGTGTTTGTGAGACTGAATAATGTTTTCATCATGAGTATTTAAGGGAATTTAAAAATAGCTCTCCTTATGGATCTTGCTTTATGGCTGGGCCATTGTCATGCTGAAACAGGAAAAGCTCTTCTTCCAACTATTGAACAAGTTTTCTAAAGACTCATTGTATACTGTAGTTTTGATTTCCCTCCACAGGAGGTAATGGATATAGGCCAAAACATCCCAGGACTCTGATCTTTCTTGACAGTTAGCGCTGTGGTAACCAGAGGATTTGTTGACATTCCAGTCCAGCCTTTTGTCGAAGTGAACACTTAGATATCTGTAGGTGTCAAGCAACTCAACATCCTGTCCCCTGATGGTTAATGGCTTGATTGTTGGCCTATTTCTCCTAAAGCTAACCACCATTTGCTTGGTCCTAGTCACATCGAGGAGTAGATTGTTTCTCACACACCACTTCACAAAGTAGTTAAAGTCCCTGTATTCTGCTTCCTGTTTATCCCTTATACACATTGCAACTGCAGAGTCGTCAGATATTCTACAGGAGACAGAGGTTAACCTGTGTTGGGAGTCTGTAGTATGTAGTAGTATGCTCTGGTGTTGCTCATTGGCCACTACAGCAGTTACCCAACCTTACAAACTGGGGTCTGTCCAGCATTTTATCTGTGAGACCATGGAGGTGTTGACCTGCTTTATACATATATTTTTTACTTATTATGTAAGGTTTTATTGCGAACTAGAGTTCATCAATTGGACATTTTACATCAGGTCAGCATGATGATGTGCATGGTTATTTTATTTACATGTAAAACAAGATGCTCAATGAATAATGCTAGTAGAACAATGTAAATGCAATATTTTTACATTAATTTTAGTTATTGGGTATTTTAGTGTGTGTAGTGTGTGCATGATTCAATGCACCAGTCATGCTGGTTGTATATTACACCTTATTCATGGCCATTACTTAACCTTGCTTCAAGCTTTCTTTAAGCAAACAGTTCATTGTTCCACGCTATGCTGTTTGATAAAAGCAAATATTGGATTATTAAACACTTTTGATTTATGCTATGATTTTCTAGTAGGGTGCAACATTCTAAAGCTCTGTTTGAGTTTGAATCATTTACTGTAGCCGCTTAAACAGTTAGACTTTTTTCTTGTGGTACATCACAAAATAAAAGGACTGAGCAGCATGTCCAGGCAGTTTTAGTTTAGCTAAAATGTCTGATTTGATCGAATACTGGGTCAGATTTCATTAAGTCAGCAAAGAGAAAAGCACTTATTATGGAAGAGTGTGCAGAAAGTGACTCGTTGCAGAGAAAGATGAAAGTCTGCACCAGACATAGAAATGGCATTTTCCTTTTGAGAGGCATTTAGATTCAAATTAAATTATAATTTAATTAATTAATTAGTTAAAAACTTTGTTGAATATTTAAACTCACGTCTTTTGTTTGATTTATTCCCGCTTTACACATCTTACAAATACTGTGATTTATTATAATTGTCATAATTATAATTGTAATTATAATTTTTCATAATTGTGTGTTGTCTTCCCTGCTGTTCTGTTTCTCAGTTAGACTAAAATGTGGTCAAGTACTTTTCTAGGAAGTAAACTGAACATTAGTCCATTACAGCCAAATGTGTTGAAAGGGATTGTCCTTTCATGAAGTGTTTATAATTGTTCTTAGAAGAGACATGGCCATGGTCATGAAATTTGTCAAATCTTTCGTTGCATTTCACACTCTATTAACGTGACCTGTCTGTTACTGACGTGATATGACAGCATTAGTACTCATTACTGTATCCCACCACCAATGATAGTAATTAGAATGAGGTAGAATGAGGTCAAAACTTATTTAAAATGTAATCCAATCTTTTCCAATAAGAGCATTTTTGCTTGAGGAGCTGTTAAAGCAAGCATAACTGCGGTGTTTACCTTTTGGTTTCGACCGAGACCAGATAATTAAAAACATAAAGGCATCAAATTCTCCATTTCACTCAATTTACCACATTTTACAAGTGAACTGCAGGTGCAAGTTAGTATGTGTGGTTTGGGACACAGCCATATAGTTCTGAAGCAGTGTTTTACCAAGGCTTATAAGAGGGTAAAGAAGAAAGACTGCCACATTATTCGAATGTGCCCACTGTATGGATAAGATTTATTTTTTAAGGTGTTTGTAATATGATCCGGCTTTGTGACTTTTGTAATAACTTGTACAAGTCTTGTCCAAACATTCAACCTGGATCTCATGATGGAGGACAGATTAATCTACATCTCTAGTCAGCTCGGCCTCCTTCTGCCCTTCCTCCTACCTTGACCCTTTGGACCTTAAAGGGGGCAGGGTGCTTAGGTCCCTTATCATTAGCCAGAGGCCACCCTTTCAGCACTGTTGTTTTTAGTGGAGACCTGGGAGCAGGGAACTGAGTGGACTGGCAGCTGATCCTTTAGAATCCAGTAGTCAGTCAATGCAATGAAAGACCTTCCCCCTCTGTGCCTGTTTTTAAGCCTGATTGATTATCACTGGAGGCGGAGGCGTGACTGCACCTTTTATTTATGTCAGCCATACAATTGTGTGTCACTCCTCTGTGTATGGTAGTGTTTGTATGAGGAGACTTTTCCATGTGTTCTGCATACCCACTGCACATTCTAGTGTCTCAGCATTGATGCGAGAGCTGCTGTCGATTGGCCAAAGTGCCAAGATTGACTCAAACTGTTGTACTCATCGACCTTTTATACACATGGCATGTGTATAAAATGACACATGACATCTCAGCTTGGTTAAATGGTCAGCTCTTGTTTCTGAAGTGTTCAACTATGGCTGTGTTTGTAATTTTCGTTTGGTTTAAGTAAAGGTTGGATAACAGCATTTACAGATGTTTCCTCTTAATGTATCTTTACACTTCCTGCCCTCTGAGGTATCCATATTATAGCCTGTTCTGTGCTTCAGAAGGTCTATTTAGGCCCCTGGTGGGGGCATTGAACTGTGAGCTCTTGTCGAGTTCATCTGTTTGCACTGAAATTTACATTTATAGTTATCTTGTTTTTATTGACTAGAGAATAAAACGTAAATACAATCTCTTATGAGCGGCTCAAAATATTTGGATATTTGGAGGTTTTGAATTGTCGTTATGCCACACAGGTTAGCAGGTCTATTCGGATTCCTGTCCATTTCAGTCTAGTTTACTATATAAGCTAATGCAGAACTCATGAAGCCTGGAAAGTAGCGTCTAATGTAGCTCTATGCTACTAAACGTAAATATGACACATTACATTTGATGTCTTTGTTGTAGTCTGGCTTGAGTCCATGCTGTTTGGCACTTACTAATAAATAATACCCTAGACTTGGAGAGCTGGATGATCGCCAGCCATTCAACGTAATATTTGTCACTTGCATTGACCTCTCATACTTCTTTGAGCATCAGAAAGTTTAGCGTCAGTTTTGGCTTTTCCCTCCTTCACTTAGTCAAGGGAAAAAAATACTGTGATCAGAACGTTTTAAAATCAAGTCACCCATTTCTGCTGATTTCACTGTAAATCTACAACCTGGGCCAAACATGCCAAGTGGAGTTTAGATTGGATTAAAGCTTATAAACACTATACTCTCTACTTGTAGTAATACCTTGTGATAGTGATATGGCCCTAAAATAATATCACGATATTTTAGGGTACTTTTGCGATAACGATATATTTGGCGATCTATTTCAACCACATACAATTGCAATTGCAAAGTTTGTTGTACATCGGCTATTTTGTACCGAAAACACAACCCACTTTCTGCAATATTTGTTGCTTTGTGAGTCATGTAATGGAAGCATTGCATACTCTGTGTAAATCCATTACGTAAAGACGTTGGAATAACACGATATGGATGTTTTATATCGTCTAAAAAAATATATTGTTATTATCACAAGCGGTACGATATGGCACACCCCTAATCACCATAAGGCACATAATGTATTTGAGGAGCCGGTATGACAGGAGCTTGAGCATCGTTACTTAAGTACGGCACTGAAAATAGACAGCACTTGAAAGGGTTTTCTGTGCTGGAGTGCTCTGATTTTAGTCATATATCAGCTCCTTTTAGCTGGACAAGAGAGGTAGGCTTTTTTCAGTGATGAAAAAGAGCAACACTACATCCTGCAAGTCAAGCTTTAACGTGCAGGTTAAGCTGAAGAAAGGCTTTATTTTCAGATTGAGGTTTTAGTGTTCATTAAATATGTAAATATGTAAATATGTATGTGTTCATTAAATATGTAAACTGACTACTAGATGAATTATAGTATCTCACTTAGGTTCTGGCTACACTAACAGTTTTTGAGAATATGTCCTTTTTGCTTCATTCACACTAAAGCACCCCTTTTCACTGCTGAGAACTTTTCGAAGCATATGTACATGAATTGAACAAAAAAACATCTTGTTTTAACTGCTTGCCCTGGTCAGGGGCTAAGGCGTCTGTCCCAGGGAACACAGCACAGGTGTAAACATGCTATGCCAAGGCTGGTTAAGAGCTGCTGTTGTAGGAGACAGACTTCTTCCCCTTTAGACCTGAGCTGACTGGGACGAGTTGCCAGAACTTGAACCCTGTGGTGGTAAGTTCAGAGTATGATGAGATCCGCAAGATAATCAATTGTATTGTGAAAAAAATATATATATTTAACAGAAATATATGAATATTACCCACAAATTGAGAGCATTCTGTCTTAAGCGATTACTTGATATGTTTTCATTTTTGACTGATAATTTCTGATCTACAAAAAATGGGAAAAAGGTAGAAGATGACAGTGACTGTAAATATGCCTTTAGGTCACATGTTCACCTGATAAGACTGTGGGGATTTTTGCACTTCCTATAGATTTTCCCCTGTAATTATTTGGAAATCTGGCCCAGAGGCCTGGCCCTGGCCGGCTGGATTTCTGGAGTATGATTGGTTCTACTAGGGGCTGAAGAAAGGTTTGTATTAATTGTCCATGGCTTGTAAGAAAGTCTACCTTTCATTCTGCTTTTTGTACTTGGTGTGTGGTTTCAGATTTCATTTGTAGAGCCTACACCAGTACAGTAAGTGCGGTAAGGTTCCCACTCAGACTCAGTATTGAGTGTTAGTATATCATAAATGCTTTGCCACCGATTGATTTTTCACTCCGCAAGTATAAAAATTGTACACAAGCACTCAGCAAGTCATATTTGTTCCCTAATGGTTGTCTGTGTGATTCTGCTGGCTTGGGCATTTCATGCTGGCTCCTGCATCTGATAGAGATACTTATTCTCATAAATTGAGAGATCTTTTCTGTCTGCTCATTTCCTGTTAGCACTGGCTGAAAATGCTGGCTCTGCTAATGAACATGGATTTCTCACTAAATGTCTCAACCTGCAGGCATCTTGTCAGTACTGTTTTGATTATCATCTCTGTTCATTATCAGCCATTAACCATTACAACGCTGAGTATAACAACCTAATAAGGTTGCTATAGTTCTTTGTGTGATATTAATATGGAATTGTTTTTTGGGTTAACCTTCATTTCTGTACTTGCAGTAATAACTTATTTCAGCAATCACTTGCACTCATTGTGAGCGCATTTACATATTGCACATCATATTTAGATCATTCAGTTATTCAGCTATCGGATTATAGTCATGTATACAGCATACTCCAGTTTAGAAATCAGAAAATGTAATATGATGCAAAGAGCTTAATTTTTGCTCGCCATTGTAAAGTAGCAATAGTGTAACTCGGTTTCCAAGTTTGCTCATTCTTAGAGACTTGAAGCACCCGAGAGAGACTCACTACCTCTGAGATTAGTTCCATAGATGAAGCTGGTTTAATAAGTCTCAGGATCTGGCAACCCTGGAATTAAAGACAGCATCTGATTAATGCCTGTCGAGGTGCTTTTGTGGAAACTAGATTATTTAATATTAAATTTTAGATTGTTGGTTACGCACACACACATTCACAGACAATCAAAACCTGTTGTATTACCATATTACCTTCAGTCTATACTAGGGTATGCAAATTGGCAAAAATATTATCACCGTTCATTTTTAAGATTCGTTTGCAACTCAACACCAGATTATTTCTCCACTATTAATCACTTTCCAAAAAAGTGTTGTTTAATTGTGGTAAATACTGGTGCCATGTTCTATTTGTCCCTGAATAAAATCATAATAATACAAATAGCATGAAAAAAAATCTACTCTGGTTCTGAAGTCTGGCTAGCCATGAATCACTAGTAGTGGAAAAAGGGAGGTTTTTTTAATTTTGGTTTTATTTTGTGTACGTTTGAAGAATAGCCATGTTAGAAAATGTTTAGGACTTGCTAAGTAATAGTGAGGGCCAGCTGTCGCTTAAAATGTTTTCAATGGTTTTGATGGGTATCACCATCTTGACCACGTGAAATGCAGCATCATGAGTAATGTTTGTTATTGTTGTTTAATTAAGAGTTGTTTTGTGCTGTAGAGTTGTTGGTCTTGATGTTCCCTGGCTTTTGGTGTTCCCTTGGGGGCGTTCTAGTTTTGAGGTGGTTAAACAAGTTTATTGTGTTTCCACCTGGTTTTATGTTTTGCAAACATTCTTTGCTTGCTCAGTGATAATTAACAACCCATGGCCCCAAAATAAGCTTGAACACAAGTTTGCCACAACGGTTCCTGCGATGGCAAAAACTAGGACTGTCTTGGTTTCAAACCCCAATAAATTAAGCATCAACTATACCAGGTCAATATAAGTAATGATGTTTTTTGGTCGCCTACTCCATTTTGTCCAAATCCTACATGGACACCCCATGAGACACTATTATTATTGATGTTTGTTTGTCTGCCAGGGAAAAGTGAGTGAGTTGAGAACTAAAGAATAGAATAATGTTTGATTGATAATTTAGTCAGTAATGCAAGTATTAAAATTCTATTTCCACAAGCTTTCTCTTAGGTGGTTCATTGAGACATTTTAAGACTTTACAATCTCAAAACATCATATCGAAACAAGTTTGAAACTAGGGATGGGCGATATGATGTTTTCAGGTTGTAAAGTATTAAAATGTATCAATGAACCACCTAACAGAGCTTGTGGAAATAGAATTTTAATACTTGCATTCACTACCGAAAATATGCACACATTTATCTGCCTAATGAAGTAGACCTTACCTTTTAGCAGCTAAACTGAGAAAAGTTCTAGTCCAATGTCTTGTGCGTTGTTTTAATTTTATGTATTGTCTCTGTAATACAGAGTGTCTCTCTCTTTCTCAGTATTGCATGGCAGATAGTTTCACTGTTACACAACTGTACATTTTTCTGTGAAGGGTACATGAGCATTTGGCTTCTAAATATGAACGTTACATATGTTTACACAATTTTGTCCATGACACAAATGACCAGCGTTCTCATATCTGAGATGTCATGTCTCTTTTCAGACTTTTCAGACGACGCCTCTTTGTCTTCTTGGTACGTCTTTTCTTTCTGTTGTCTCATCACCTTTTGTGCTGGCTTTTGTTCAGTTTAGCCCTCTATGTAATTATCTGGGAATTAGTCTAGGTCTCGACTTGGTATATTGCTGTGTCAGTCTACCTGAGATTGTGACCCTGGTTTTGTGTAAACACAACTTAATCGGGTAAATTACTGAAAGGTTCTTCTGTAAAGTGTGTGTTTGAAAATCTGAAAGAAGAAACACTCAAAACAAGACATATTTGTACTGTTCTAAACTGGTGTTGGGTAGTGCTGTTCTGACATTACTTGTCCCCTTCAGATGCACAAAGGGACATGTCTTGGCTGGGACACCGACTCAAGTAGGATGGTTCTTTTTAAGTCCTCCCAAGGTTCCTTCCGTACAACATTTGGGGAGTTTTTCCATGAAAGCAGACTTGTAAAGATGCACCGAGATGCTGCTAACAGTTTGTAGAGAGCTTCTTAGGGTGCTCTTAATGAGGTAGATATGCTAAAAGCTCACATGTAAACACATGCATGTTGTCTCATGTATAAAGAGCTTTTCAGTAGAGCGGTACAGTTTGTGAATGTTTATGATCTTTCTTAGTTCACAAAGAGTGAACGATTATGTGTGTGTGTGTGTGTGCGTGTGCGTGTGTGCGTGTGTGTGTCCAGCTGTGAATGGCCCTAGGCCCGTCTCCCAGCTGCTCCTTTGAGATAAGCCGTTTCAACTTCTGATTTAACCAATGACAAACAATGAAAGTTTTCTGTATTTCTTTGAAGGCTTTAGATTTTTTTTTTATAATTCTACACAATATGTATAGTGTTAATGCAGTATTGACGTGGGGGTGGGGGTACTTTTTTGTCAAAAGAAGACTAACATGCACGGACATGATTTAAGGATTTATGTGCTGACTGTTATGTTCAGCATGGACATGTTCCTGTACTTGTAGGGAACAGACACTTGCTCGGCAACATCTTTCATTGTTTAAAACCATTCAGTGCCAAAATCACGTTGCTATCCATCTGTTTTGTGAGGTAACTTCACCTCATGGGAACTCAGCAGCATTGTCCATTTCCATATCTTGTATCCTCTGGGGCAGCTATGCCTTCTATCATTTTACGTTTGTGTTGTTCTTTGTTTTATTTCTGGGAATCCCTCTCGTTCTGGCTAGACAATTTCCCTGTGAAATATAACTTTTTTTTTTCCATCTGCAACTTCTCAACATCTTACATAGTTTCATCTTTCAACTTCCATCCTAAGCTTGAATTCGCATGATGAAATATGAGGTGAAAATGTAGATCAGCTTAACTGATGGAGGACTGTTTATTACCAGACCAGCAACAGTTAATGTCCTGCTGGACAAGCTAATGGTTCTCATGTGGCCGGATGTTATTAATGTTCCCCTGGAGTCTTAGTTGATGTATTGCAGGTTGGGGTTGGAGCTACCTTTTTGGCTGTTTATGCTGGGCATCTGTTAGGTAATAGTCTTTCTGTAAATGGAATGTGCAACATTTATCAACAGTTGCTTTATCCAATGGGTTTTCCCAGAGTATAGAGCTCTGTTTGATCTGCTTAGATATACTTGCCTACTATTGCTTGAAATCTCATCTGTAATGATCATCAAACTTCATTTCAGCAAGGAGTCTCTAAGGACCAGAGCTGCTGAATCACAGGGTCATGGAGGTCAACAAATACTCAATGCTGTTTGCATAATGGCTTTTTCACAAAATTAGTGTCTAATGATCCTACCATTTTGGTTGCTCCCAGTTGTTCTGTCAGCACAGTTTGCTGAAACACTGTAAAAGCTGACAACATGGAGATGGAAAAGAAATGAACAATGACATTGGCTTAACTTCAATATGACGCATTTCTATAGATTTAAACATTTCAAGCATTTTCCCCTTTCGGGTGCTTGGGTTTTTATCTCACAGTCCAAAGACATGCAGTGGGTTAAATGATTACGCTGAACTGGCCTGATCTCTTTACTAATGACTAGTTTCGAAGTAACCTTTTAAAATGTTATTGTTAAATAGCCATAGTTGCTGTAGAGTTATACATTAACATTTCAGTTCATCCTCTAAAAACTTCAAAAATACTAAAACCAATACTAAAATGAGTTTTCTGGGTATTGGAAATGTTTGTACATGCCAGTTTTTGACCAGAGAAAGGTTGGTGTCAAGCTCAGAAAGAGAGCTTAGATGACCACATATAGTGGAATCAAACTTTGAGTGTGTATGCTTTTATTTGCGTGTGCACGCACTCCTTATTCCCTTTTACACTGCTCACAAAAATTAGAGGGTATTTCAAAATGAATATGAAACTGTTACAAAAAGCATTTGATTTTATTTAATTAAACAAGATCATCAGAAGAAAATAAAAATTCAAAAGATGTTGTTTGATTATAAAAATGAGATGCAAACTCAAAAAAGTTATCTTGGTTGGGTAGCGAGTGACATTCACGGGGTGAACAAAAGCATATGAAACTGGACGAGAGTGCCCCACGTTGACTGTTCAGTAGGGTGTATAGTCACCCAAGACTGCCAAAATCACTGACAACCATGGGGCATGGACAGCATCAGATTGTCCAGCAGTTCTTGTGAGATCGTCCTCATATTTACTTTGCTTTGTAGCATTGTAGTTATGGACCTTTCAGGTTCAACTGATTATTGAGCAGAACTTTGCATGTGTGAATTTCTATGGGTGCTTCGGCTTCCTCCGAAGACATTCCAAATGAATGATTAGTGAGCGATACACTAATGTACACTCTAATGTAGTACACTAGGTCAGTTCATTCACACTCGTTTAAATGCAGAAAATGGTTATGATGGGAAATAACTTTACGGTAATACAAATCTCAAACTACAGATGTTGAAGTGCTTTCCTCTAACCAGCAGTTGTAACTATTTAATTGTAAGTAGTTTTCACATGTAATCTTTTTATGGCCTGCGGAACATGAACTACTCACACAAACACAGACACACAAGCACACAAATAGACCTGACCTACCTGGCATACACTGAGTTTGGTTGTTATGGTAAAGTATACAGATTTTAAAGCTACATATCAAATACAGTTTTAAAAATGATAACCGTGGCTGTAAACAAAATGTTTGGGGTCCGATCCAAACTAAAATAACCTGGTGACGCCACTAAGCACACTTCGTCACGAGTCATGGATCAACCGGGACAAGCTATTTGCAATTTAGCAATTCTCGTTAAAGGCATGAGATGGTTGGAAGCAATTAATTAGCTAATGCCTCTGGCTTCACATCTACAAGCCAATGACAGCTAAGAAAAACATCAAGAACAGAGTGAACTTTCTGGCAATCTATGCAAGGTTTGATTGAGTGGTTCAGCTGAATTGTGTGGACTGATGAATCATAATTAGAGTCGCATGGCAATGGTGCAAAGGCGTTGAAATATTCTAACAAGGCTTGTTTCCTGCAATTCAAACCTGTTTTCTAAAGGTTCCTAAAGAGAAACAGTCCATTTTAATTTTTAGCAAGACAGTGAAAACCAATAAGAAGCAAAAGTGGTTTGAGATCAGGTCTGTCAGGCTTATGGTCAGAGTCCAGAATTGAACCCTATAGAATGTCCCCCCCCCCCTTTTTTTTTTTTGCAGATGGCTGTGTATATAATATGTAATAGTGTAACATATGCATGTTTGTAAAGTGTGTGTGTGTGTGTGGTCGCTTGAACTTCTCCAGGACCTCTCAAACTGTGAACAATAAGGATTTTATAAGCCATTCCTCACGTCAGATAGTTTATCCTCAGGGGCATTCAAGTGCTATGAACAGTTGTGTAATGACTATTGATGTGGTACGTTTTAAGAGTTTCTTTTTTTCCTGCTCAATTTAAAACATGCTTTTGATCCTCAGATATGGTTGGTGCACAACTTTAACCATAAAGTAAACTCAGGGATTTGTTTAGAGTGTGCTGTGGCTTTTAGATGATGGCAGGAAAACCCCTGCTAATTACAGGAGCGCTGCCAGGTTTTTAGATCAGTAAGGTTTATCTCATAACATGAGCGCATGTGCCATAGGGCAGAAGTGGTAAAGGAGGTTCTCATTGCATTGACTTTGATTCTGTTTTCAATCTGACCAGTGGAAAGTGTTTCTGAGCTGGAAATGTGATATGTTGGTCCCTCATAACATATTGTCTGATGTCGTTTCTCAAACAAAAGTATGGCACACAGCGTAATGCCACCCACATGCAATCAACATGAAACAAGAAGATTCCATCATATGTATAATGCTCTGAGCAGTGATTCAACCATGCTGACTGAGACAGTCTATATCATCCTTATTGCATTATTTAATATTTTACGGTTCTACTATTTAAACTTGACCCTTATCCTTAAAAATGAGATAATAATAACAGACAGAATTAAAATAATGAACACCTTGTTATCCAAGTGTACTTTGTTCCAGAAAATGGACTGAATAGAAGATTTTTGGATATCGGGCGCCATTTCTGTTGTTTCCTATGGAACAATCTCTTGCATGTTCTTGCATATACAAAATCCTCATGCTTTTGATGATGCCACCATAATATGTATGTGTTTCTAGTGTTCCCAGGGTTGGCAGATCCTGCACACTGACAAAATGAGTTACGTATACATGCGCTGATGATTCTGGTTACAATCCAGCATGGATTACTGTGTATGTGAGTGTGTATATCTATATGTTGTATTACAAACGCATGTATATATTACAATAGTACATATTTTATACACACAGCCCTATGAAAAAAAGTAAGGAAAACTGGAAACATGGGCTAAATCTAGGTGCGTTTAATGTAAGACCAAATATTCTCTATAGGGTTCAAATCTTGACTCTGGCCGTGCCAAATCGTGAACCTGATAGACTTGTTCTCAAGCCACTTCTTGCTTCTTATTGGTTTTTACCGTCTTGTTAAAAATAGCAAGTCATTGTTTCTCTTTAGGAACTTTTATAAAACACAACTTTTCAATTGTGGGAAACAAGTTGAAATTCAAATAGTTCAACACCTCTGCACCGTGCATACCATCCAGGTATGTGAATACACGCGCTGTTGAATCTAATAACTAAAATAAAATCCAGCCCTCTCAAATTTCTTAATCTGATTTCTAGATTGGCATATGCTGTTTACGTGACTGCTTGAATAATCAGATAACTGATAAGATTATTAAGTGCATGAAAGTACATTTACCGATGGTGGTAGCACTGTCTTGTGGTGTGTTGTGCTGGCATTTGTACTGCTGGAGTTTTTAAACACATCACTGTCACTGCTAGACTGATTACCAACCAAAAAAAGAAAAAAATCAAGCCACCAGCTTGAGTGCACAGGGAGTGAAAACTCCAGCAGCACTGCTGTGTTTGACCCACGCATACCAGCTCAACACTCACTAACACACCGCCATGTCTAGGGCTGAGATTTATCCATCACCCAATTAGTACCTAATCTGTGGTGGCCATGAGCATTAGAGTCATGACATAAATGTAAAGTGGAACTGGTAAAATGAACACTGAGTATAGAAACGAGGATTTTTTTTTACCTATTAAAGTCATCAGGGAGTGCATACGGCAAAAATGGCCCAATTAATCTAATAAAATAGACTGTTTACATGGTTTACTCTGAACCAAATGCATTATTAATTCATATACATTTTATTTACCATTAATAAGCATGTTGCTCAGATTCAACAAATGAGGCAATGGCAGAATTAATTGCAGTTATATTTCTGGGCATAATTGTGTAAAAACCTTTAAAACACTGGAGCACTTTAGGCTAAGTAGGAACTGGTTCCTAGTAACCAACCCATTGCAATGCGTGGCTTTCAGCTTCAAATGTTGGACCGTCGTCTATCTGGTGCTTTTTCACTCCAGGGCTAAATGATTGCAAGCATACAAAGTAACTACTACAGTGGTATTTCCTTTTTGTCGCAGCTTGGCTGTGAATGAGAAAAAGAGACTACTGATAAATGCAGATAAGCAGAGCTACTGTGCAACATATGTCGTTCTGAGTATATTGCTGGGCTGTATCCTATATAAGCACCATGTTATCTCCACCTTTCGTCTCTTGGCTGATGAGTCCTGAACCCAATCCAGCCCAAGCAGACACACAGGATATTGCATGGCAGCTGAGCAAACATCTAGTATTTAACAGTCTCCTTGTTTCTCCATGTCTTGTGCTTTTGCAGCCATGTTCCTTTATTTGGCTTGGAGTTGATGGGCCACCATAGTTCTACAGTGATTGATGACCATGACCAACCGCTGCACTCTGTCTTGTTTGTAAGACTGTGCAGTTCGGGTGTATGAATTCCACCAAGGTTGAACGACCATTTCAAAATGCATCAACAATGGACAGTTTTAACACATTAGATCAATAGTTTGAATATGGAAAATTGTTAGTTTCCACCAGATTAAAGGTACTTGGTTAGCTTAGCAACAAACATAAATTTTGATTTAATCATTTTCTGATTCCTGTATGTTAGTAGTAGCTCAAGCTGTTTAATCGATGCCAGCTCGAGGGGTTGAGCATCACCATGTCTGATACCTGTGCTAAGTGTTAGATATGACACTGTTTTCATTGTTCGCACCAAGGACTATAAAATAATTGTAATCAGATACATTTAGTCTCTCTCCCCCCTTTGCTGCTACAACAGCATTTGTCCTTTTTAAAGGGCGTTACACTCTATTTTGGACCATGAATGTGAGGACGGCTTCTGATGTTAGACTCTTGGTATTCCAATGCATTTCAAATCAACTCTCTATAGACTTGGGTTAAGGACAGGACAGCACAAAGTTCATTAGCTGACTTGGTTTCTGAGATCGAAAACCTATTAATGTGTTATATTGAATGTCATTGGGGTGCTTAGTACAACCCATAATACTGCAAATGTTTGTCTATTGGAAAATCCAGAAATGCATTCTTTTATTATGAGTATGTTACCAGTAAGAGTTGTAGAAACAGCAAAGCTCAAATATAAAGGGATGTCTTCCAATTGGGAGCCAAATCCAGCCCCTTTAGTCACTGCAGACAAAGTGCTTACAAAGAACACCCTTTGCTCTCCATTTTTAACATATTTACGGTTTAAATTACTTCATATTTTTTATCAGATCAGTGAAACACACTCGAGGGCAGGGTGCTGCAATGGTATGCTCAACATAAAGCAGGAATCTGGAATTTCAGACATCTAAGTTGATTCGATTACTTAGCTGCTAGCCAGCTCTGTAGACTGGGAAATGTCCAGTCAGAATCGATAAAAAATTTCTGGAATGGCTTTTCTGAGCAAGTGAGTCACTATTTATTATGAGATTTATTTTGGTCTCTCAGTTAGAAGGGTGTGTACTTAAATGTGTGTTTTTCTGCTACTGGACTGGGTTCTGTCAGGTTGGGTGGAATAACCTGACTTAGATTCAAAAAAATGTTGATATTACCACTGCCTAGAAATTGCTCTATAAATATTGATAATCCCTCAAATAAGGTGAACTTCCTCCTAAAACAAAAGACGTCTGAAGTCTATCTTCCTCTGAGTGTGCGCCTGCAGACGTCTCAGGAAATGGTAATGGGCCATTAGCGGTACTGCCTGTGGCCTCCCTCTCTCTGTGTATGAAGTAGCCTAGTAGTCAAACAAGTCTTTTAACCAAAATTGCTCAGTATCTAGCTGAAAAAAAAATCAACTTTGTGGTTATTTTAGTTTGCAAACTATCAAAAGCCATATCCGCTTGGGATTATATTTACATGGGAAACTGAGTTATTTCCTCTTTTACAGGTGCTACTTTGTGATGTGTTTGACAGTGTGTGTTTTAAAGAATTTTTTTAAAAGAACTACCTATGGTGTTTCACTCTACGGTGCTCTGGATAATTCTGCTGTGTCCAGATGAACATTTCCTTAATTTCACAGGCAGACTTTCCATTGCAGTTGGAAAAAAAGTTTTTTTTTTTTTTTTTTTTTTTAAATGCTGTATGTCTTCTAGCCTGCAAATCAAAAGATGAGTACATTTGGCTGACAGTGCAAACAAGACTTGCTCTTTCTTGACATGCCATGTGAGGTGATCATGGAAAGGGTTCAACAGCCAGGTCCTTAACCCCTTAGTTGCTTACTTTTTAAAATAGATGTGAAAGTTGTATCTCTTGGATTAATGTTTTGGACTGTTGACATTGGTTGATGGTTGAAGTTCCACCAGCACCTGCTACCAATGTTGATTCTTGACCAAGCTAAAAAAAGTTACAATGAATGTGTAGTTTAGGGGTGTTGAAATTAATCATCGCGAGGTTGAGATTAAAAAAGGACCAAATATTTTAAATGCTGAAATATGGAAACAGTATGAATCCTAGGAGCTGACTGGGAAGCACGAATTGGACAACTTGCATGTGGTGTAAAAAGCCTGTCACACAAAAATTCAATATGTTTGGAACGCCACCAATTTAAGAGATCACGTTAGCCATTTCCATCCTGAGTTACCAACAACTCCAACCTGGGAAAAGTCAACCAAAAATTGGTATGACCCTGTCAACAATACCACCCAGCTCTGATAAAGGGAAGAAAATAACCAACGCTGTAGGATCGTTTATACGGCCATATTCAATATTCTGTCATGGAAAATGCCTTTCAACACCTTTAAGGATACTGGAGCCGCGGTACAAGATCCCGTCACGTAGCCACTTTACACAAAAGGTAATACCTGCTCTTTAACTTGTGGCGGGTACATGAGAGGACATTTCCTCTCGTCACTCGGCTGTCAAAATGATACTTGTGTATAACTAGTACAAGTGTATCTGCAGATCTTGTTTTTTCTACTGCAGGAGATGTAGTCACTCCAAAAAGATCAGCTCTCAAACTAGAGCATGAGCAAGCTGGTATTCTTGCATAAAAATCTCCAACTTCCCAAATAATGAAACTTAAAATTTGTAATGTTTTGCTCTTTCAGGAAGTTTCATGTCCTCTTATTTTATAGTATAGCACTACAGAATACTTTGTGGATACTTTACCATATTCGGACAATAGACCAAGTTTATTCATTTATTATTTCTCTACATTTCTGTTGTAATGGTCATAATTTCTGTTTACATTTTGATATGAAACACAATAAGTAGACTGTCTATTACTTATTTCTGTTATTTAATGTATGCCAAATGTTACAAATTTGTTTTACATTTACTTTACATTAGCAATGTTTGTTTATTACCTTAATACGCAAACGCCATATAAAATTCACTAATTCAACGTTACCCGATGTATACTGCTTTCAAGATTGTTCCAGATGTTGCCATACTCAGGAAATGCTCATTTTTTGACAAATGTGTTGCACTTTGTCATAAATACTGTTACATGCTGTGTTCCTACTCAAGCTTTGTATTTATTATATTGTATTCTGTTCTATTTATCAATGAAAACAAGACTGAATCGAATCGTTGACATGATAATCGTAATCGAATCGAATTGTGAGACCATTGAAGGTTCACACCTCTAGTGTGGATCAAAAAAAGTAAGATTCCAGTTAAATGTAAAATAGATATCACTGATATGTAGTCATTAGTCTACAACTGACTCACTTGTTACTCATGAAGTCAGTGTGAAACCCACATTTAAGAGCAACACATGACTGAGCTACTCGGGCCTCACATGCCAAAGCATTGAGTGGAAGCACGAACCCCCGATGAGACATTAACTTTAGTCAGAAGGTGAAGTTTCCGCAGCCACCCACAGAACAATCAAAAGTGCCCTATATGGCTAAAGCTCTACATCATTTTTCTGGTTTCCAGCCGAAGTTGAAACTGAAGACTCTGAGACCTGCATTTATGTGCTAAGAGCTCTCCTCTGTATCAAGGTACAGTTTGCTTCATGTCCAAGTAGGGACTCTGAAAGAGCAAATGAGTCGTAGGTATTTAGCTCACATGTCTGAGCTTTCAGCACTGGCTAATGGTTTAATTAGGCTTCCTAATCTCATTTTTAAATATCCCCTAATTTTTGTGATCGACATATATTTGCGAGACACATAACACATTATCATATAGTTAGGGTTTTTTTTTTTCCTCCAAAATATTTTCTCTCATATTTATCAGCTAATAAATGCTACTTTGTAAACTTCAGTACCAGTTTATTCGTACCAGGTTTTGTTTTCCAATCCTGATGTAGATAAGGGTATAATCTTATGTATAGAATTATCATCTGTAGAATTACCAAAAATGAGTTTTTACACTACCAAGTACATTGTCTGATTATTTAAGTGGTCATGTAAACGGCATACTCTGTTTTCCCAGTTCAGATTGTTTGGGAAATTGGAGCAATGAAATTGAATAAAGGGAGATGAATTTTATCTCAGTACTCAGATTTCACAGTGCATGTGCCCATTCCTCCAGTTTCAGTCGTTTTTTCTTAATATGCGCATGCAACTAAATGACATAACTCAACACGGTTGAAAGGTCTGCTTATTCTAAAGAGACTTGGCATGTTTTGAGGCTTGTTTACACAGGTCCTGTAGATTTCCTTCTCTCGAGGGATCTCATAGCCCTGGAATTAAACAGAGCACAGATTATAATATTGAATTAATAAAGTTTGTAATTTACGCCACATACTTTTGTGAGAATACTGGCTGGTTTGCATAGTAGAAATCCAAGTATTGCCTGTGTCATGCAAGCCCACGATTTTCCCTTTATCTGCTTACTTAAGTGTATACAAAATAATTGATTGGATTCCTGACAGTACAATGCACTGTGGTTTAACCTAAAGTTGAATTAAACCTGGTTATTTCTCTAATTTTGTTAAATTTCATTTGTATTAATTTAGATCCTTACTAATGGAACGATGGGTTCCACATTTTAACCTGTTTCCTGTTCATCTTTCTTACATGTGAGACTTTTTCCTTGGCAATTTGATTCTAGCTAGATTTTTTAAAAATGTTCTGTTATTAATCAAATACCATTGCAGACTTTTGCTAACTTATAACTTTCATTCTGCAAAATGTCGGTAACTCATTGACGTAAAGCTCCAAATCATTTGACCTTGTGAGCAGAGTCACAGGGTTGTATGAAAATGCGTAATTTGGGAATACGTATTTTGAAAAACCTGGGCTAAGGCTCGTGCCATGTTGTGAAACAGATGGTGGTGCGGCGCTGGACAGCCTTCTATGTTAAGTGTGCCCTTGTGACAACTGCTGCTATTTTGGGTGCTCCAGATGAGTCTCTTTATCGTGAGGGATTCTAGTACAATATGGCCCACATAGCTGTTGGCACAGGCTCAGATGAACTCTTAAGAGCATGTGCAGAGTGTGCTTCTCCTTTCAAACAGCAGCCTTTAATAAAATGACTGGAAAGAAGTGCTTCACTGTACACGTGGACGCTTTCTAACTGATTTACTGTAGTGATGTGGCTAAAACATTTTCCAGACTCACTTCTTGCCATTTTCATACCACAAGGGGCAAAGAAAATGCAGCTTTGCTTTTTTGACATGGTGCTTCTTTTAAAATGCAACGTATTTGCCATCAAAGAAATAATCAAGTGGCTGCTCTAGTGCCATTTCCTATGATGAAAGGGGAGAGGCAAGATTCCTATTGTTTACTGTGATCTTCAAAGGAATATACTGGACAGGATTCAGGATACAGCACAAAAGGTCTTTTGGTTGAGCATCGCATACAAACTTAGTCCCAGTGAAGACAGAAGCAGTGCAATGGTGTTCGTGTTACCTAGCTAATTAGCTAAAAATGTAAACGACTGGTAATGTAGCACTGTTTCTAATTACTAGTGCACTAAAGTGCATTTCTTTGCTTTATTCTGTTGGCTGTTTTGAAATCAGTCCAGTTACTACAAAGCACTGGCACTGCAGAATTTACAGGTGACTGTTGAACTCTTCTTACGCACTGCTAAATACATCTCCAGTAGACATTAGTATGTTTCCATTGCAGCAAGTCTATCGTTCTGTCCCACATAATGTAATATTGTACTATATTAGGCACTGGATAAATAATGTACTTTAAAAAAGCATGTAACCCAAGTGAGGTTTGAAAATGATTTTCTTTTGTGGAGCTAGGTTTTTATTACTAGAGAAATGCTTACTGTGTTCTGTTGCAAATAGTCTTGAATGCCATCTTGAAAAGTAATCATATTGTGGATTTTGGTAATCGGGGGCAGAAGGGCAGCCCTGTTTTCCACATCTATATTTGTAATATTACAAATCATGTGTTTTTTGTAGTTAACAATTGGAAATGGATCACAGTTTAAATATCTTGATAACAGTCCTCGGGATTAGATCGGGATGAGCCTTGATTGCTAACTGCAGAGACAGTGTGAGAGTGACTGAGTACACATCTTGTTTGTATAGGAATAAACTAGTGCACAGGTGTTCTCATCCGAGTCTCTGTTTGAAGTAGATCACAGAGGGCTTTGATCACGAGTAGACCTCCCCTCACCACGAGAACTCTGTCACCGCACAGATGTTTACAATACAGGTGACCTCATGGGTTGAGGAATTTTCTTTGTAATCACAGAGGGTCACTTGATACAGAGAGGCGACAGAGGTAGTGAGGGATGGGGTAAATCTTACAGCGTTGCTTTGAAGTACTGACATGTTGCCTGTTTCCTTGTAGAAATATAACAAGTTTATCAAATGCAGTTTGTCTTTGCAGTTCTGATAGATCTGTTTTCCCTTATTCTAAGTGTTATTGGATCATGTGATCAGTTCATCTGTGGGACGGTACTGGCTTAGTGGTTAAGGTATGAGACCAGAAGGTCCAGGTTTAAATCCAGTTTATGTTGGGTCCTTAATTGTTAAATTGCTTTTACAATGCACAGTTGATTGTAAGATTGTATCAGTTGTGAGTTCCTTGGATAAGGGTGTCAAAATGACAAAATGTTTATTTTTGAATCTTATATTAACATGAGAGGCTTAAGGATGTGAGAGCCTCATTGACTTGATGAAATTGACTTGAGAACATGGACATTGACAGTTTTGCATCCCAACTCAAATGTCTGTTATTTTGTCAACTACGAAAAGTCTCTTTTAAAACCTGAGCCATTATCTTTTCTCTCTGAGCTTTCTGTTGTTATATTCTGACCTCTTTTATCCTTGAATTTGGTGGATTTACATTTTCATTTGGTTTCAGTGTCAATCTTTATCTATCATATTATCATAGTGACACACTGTACTTGCCATACATGCATACTACAAACACACACACACACACACACACACACACACACACACACACACACACACACACACACACATGCGTATATATACACACACATATAGGTGTGTGTGTGTGTGTGTGTGTGTGTGTGTGTGTGTAT
>JAUZST010007118.1:0-14396 GCA_034779995.1 Parotocinclus haroldoi | reverse complement strand
ATGTATATATATAAACCTATAGTTACGCAATTCTAAAGAACTACACAGCCCAACGGTGCCTCCGGCCACAGTTTCCCACCGGAATAGAACAGAGAACAGCAGCAATGTTGGGAGTAAACACAAGGGCTGCGTCTGAAATCGCATGCTTTGTATTTGGACACTACATGCTCTCGCCTGCTGCTTTCGCGTACTGTATAGTATGGAAGTATGCGATTTCGGACGCAGCCAAGCTCAGAAACTGATGTCGTAAAAAATTTATTTGCAACGCAAAGTCAGAAGGAACGACTTGTCTATAAAGCTTCATATGCCCTTTTTTTTCTTTATACAAAACTCGGGCTCAGTATGTGAATTGCGCAGGTAATGCTTTTATGCACATTTGTTAGTTGACAACAGTTTTTGTGCAATTTTTTTCTTTAGGCAAATTAATGCCTAATGTTTTAGAGAAATAATTGCTCAATAAATGAGTAAAATGCAACTTTGTTTGGGATTATTCAACAGGGACTTAGCAGCTGGTCCCCCATATAGGGACCACAGGCCAGGTATTATGTTTTGTGGCCTTTAGTGAATATTTTTTTTTTATTAAGGCATAAAATCTCTCCCTATATTACCACAATTAATGGGGATAAGACTAAATTTGATTGTATTGCCTGAAAACTGGGAGTGGTACAGGAGCGGGAGTCATTTTAGTGGGAGTGGGAGTTATTTTAGCAGAAGTGGGACAGGACATGAATGATTTTTTTTTTATTCCGACCCGGGATTGGGATGGGACAGGAAACGTGAAAATCCACTCCCGTGTCACCCTCTATCATGCACATGTCATCAACAACATGCTTCAGGAGGCAGGAAACGAATGCATGGACTGGCCTTCACGTTCTCCAGACCCAAATCCCATTGATCATTGATTATTTGAAATTCAAAGGCACACTTTTCTCGTTGAATTTGATGTTCGTTATAGTTGGAGGAGGCACTAAATGTATGCGTTACCTGTTGGACATTTCACAGTTATGATGATGTCATTGTGCCTAACTTGAACTCTGACGATTTCTTACAGCTCACTAAGGTTTTATGACACCGCAATATTGTTAATTTAATTAAAACGGTTACACTTTTACTAGGTAACACGGTCATGTGTTCAACCTTCATATGATCATAATTCAATGCACACTTTAAGATCAAAATCAATTGAATGATTCACACTACAGTGTATATCACTTGCAGTGCCTGATCGCAAAGGTCCAGAATCACAAAAATTAGGGGAAATTTCATCATTATGGCATATTTTAATTGAGCAGTATCCCCTAATTTATGTCAGCAGTGTATTACTAAATTTGCTACAATAAATGTAGCTAATTAAGTAATTCTTTACTACGCTAAATATGTTTACGACTGCAGTTGTAGGCCAGTATAGACACTTCGTGGTGACTTAGTAATCAGTGGTAATGCATTTACTGCGAATTGCACATCATAATCTATAACGTTATGTAATATGGGGAAATGTTTTCTCTGGATATGCACAGTTAATTCTCCCCACCTGTCTTTAGGGTTATTATCCTTCCAATAAACCAGGCGTGGAGCCTCGTCGCCCGTGTCGCCCTGTGAACATCACGCCCTGGCTTCATCTCTCGACGGCCACCAATAGAGTCACGATCACATGGGGCAACTTTGGAAAAGTAAACACAAACTTTACATTTGTTTCTTATATTTTTCCAGTATGATCCATATTCATGTGGTGATGAAAACGCACCCACAGTGAGCAATGTGCTACCCCCTTTCCTCTTTGCAGAGATATTCTGTGGCTGTATACCTGGTCAAGGTCTCCACATCTACAGAGCTTTTCAACAAGCTTAAGCACAGCTCAGTGGAGAGTGCAGAACGGTGTCGGGAACGCAGTAAGTCACCCAACTCGGGTACTTTTATTTGTTTGCATATGCAGTTGTCACAGTCATAGTGTTTTTGCACCGGAAAGTTCTAGCCACTGCAGAGCTCTTCCTAGAACTACATTTGATCCAGGGCCTATTTTGGTTAACATTCACTTTCAAGGGATTTTGTAAACATAAAACAGCTGTAAACCTGAACAACCTTAAGGCAAGCCGAGCCCTAGCATGGAGAAAAATTAATGGAAATAGTTTGTAACCAAAATAACAATCAACACTCCAATAACAAAAGTTTGGAGTCTAATCTGCCGGATGAAAGGCGAAAAGGTTAATTCTCAGATCCAATATTTTAACCAATGGGACAGACTGGCAACCTGCGAGGAATATATTGCTAACCACCTCTTAGAACCCTTTTGGAAGTAATCCAGAGGTCCACAGTTCTCCACAAGAATATCCAAAATATGAGGAAGAGGCTAGAAAAGGAAAAGCTCAATTTCCAAACGGACAATTCAGTGCTATACAACCAATTCTTGGTTTCACAGACCTGAAAAAACGCATGTAATTTCACGCTCGACGGTTGGACCCAACTGCATGATGCCCTATACTCTGCTCCACTGCTAACAAACTGCCCTTCATGACTATTCCTGCCGTGAAGATGGCCCGAGGGCAGCCACGGTGTTAAATGTCCAATAACCAGTGGCCTCTGGGCAGGATAACGTGCTCTGCCACAGACAGACCTTGTTCAGGAATAGTGAGAGGTACTTGACAGGGTTCAAGATGTGTCCCTGGCCTTCAAATTCTCTAGATACCAGTCCCTTTCCACCATGTCTGATCCATCAGGCCTCACCTCGAAACTTGCACAACAATAAGGACAACATCTGCCAGATACCATAGGGCACCTTTTAGAGATCTTGTGGAATAAAATGTATCTTAAAGGATCAGTGCTTTGTTGAAATGAGGAGGATCACAATACTAGGCAGGTATTTGCAGTGTTATGATTGATGGCATTATCTGAAAAGTAAAGTGTTTTGGATTTTTGCTGTTTTTCAGTTCAGGACAAGCTGCGTTTTGATCCGGAGAGTGAGATTGCCACGACAGGACTGCGAGTGTCGTTGATTTGCCCAGTGCGTCTTTGTTTTTCACTCTCTCTTCCTGTCCCCAAACAGCTAAAGTTCTAGAAGTTCCCACTCCTGAACACTGCCTGTTCTATGTTTGTAAAATCTATTAAAATCGAACAGTGTGTGAAATATTTTAACATGCTTTTAGGCTTTTAAAGTTCCACTGATTTATGTTTTATAAATAATATAAACCGTGCAGTACGTTATGATTTATATTTTAAATAGGTTTATCAGATGAAAATATTTTCTTTCATGTAAAAAGTGGACATGATAAGCTTCAACAGCAGGCATCGCAATTACCTGAACAATACATTAAAATAAAAGTTTAAAAATGTAAATATTATTAAGCACTTTTTAAGAAGCAGGCATGTGCAAACCTGTCTTGTGTGTCATGTAATGGATTGTGTACCGCCGAGTTCCAGGTTACGATGGTTTTAAGTTATGTCGTCTTAAAAATGGGAACATGATGGCAGATATCGCATTCTGAATAGATTTTACTTTGGACATTGATGCGAATAGCTGTTGATCGGATGGATGTTAAACGGTATATCAGTTTGTGTAAATAATTTCCCTGATGGTGATTAAGTGCTAGTGAGCTCTTTTGGAGCTCTCGGGTAAGAGCCTGCTTCTAGAAAAGCTAGTGTAAGCTGGGGTAAATGTGGTCGGTGCTTTTTGTGAGCTGTTCCTAAAGGCTACCTTTCACCTCTTTTAAAATAAACAAACCAGGAGATCATGTATAATGATGCTCACATTACTCTCTTTTCAGCTGGTGAAGATGCGTCTAGGGGTGCCGTGCCGAGCGGTCACCTGTGCTCATTTGCAATGTTTTGATGCTGTGTTCTTCTTGCAAATGAATGAGAAGAAGCCCACATGGACCTGTCCTGTGTGTGACAAGCCTGCTCCCTTTGAGCTGCTCACTATTGATGGGTAAGATTAAAAGGGTCTCACTAGAGTTTGGTACACTAAAGTCAGTGGTGCATGGACACTTGACGGTTCTAGTTTGACCTTTTTTTTTCTTTTTTTTTTTTAATTTTTTTTTTGCAGATTGCTGTCTCAGATCTTAAAACAGACAGAGGATGTGGAGGAGATTGAGTACTTGACTGATGGTTCTTGGAGACCTATTAGAGACGACAAGGAAAAGGAAAGGGAGCGAGAAAATAGTCGCACTCCAGACTATCCTGTTGTTGATATATGTAAGCTGTTCCTAATGCAACACTGGCAGCTCTTTGTTTTGAAAACTCTTGGTCAATGGGGCAAACTAGGGCACAAAGGGGGGCGAGATACTGTTTGAAGCATGTGCATTTAATAAGATGAGCTTTAGAACACTGTACTAACGAGGTACAAAGTAAAATTAGTATAAAATCTGACATTTGGTACCGAAAAAAGCTTTTACAGAAAATCTTTAAATCCTCTTGCCGTCTTCCGATCCCAGGTGTTCCTGAGGCGAACGGCCACTCTCCAGCACACAGCAGCACGAGCCAGACGGGGCGGTCTGTGTCTGGCGGCACAGCGGCAGGCACAGGCAGTGCCGGTGGAGGAGCAGTGGTGGACCTTACACTGGACGACTCGTCAGACGAGGAAGAGGGTGGAAGAGGGGGCGGGGACAGCGAGGACACAGAGGACAGCCAAGATAGTCCAGCGCCCAAGAGGGGCCGATACGATTACGACAAAGATCTTGTCACTGCATACTGAGATATTGAGGCTGCAGATTACGGACAGAGGGGGGACACGTGACGGGTTAAATCCTAACGTCCCCTCACCCTCATCGGTTTCTTTCCTAAAACATTTCTCCCCTCCCCCGAGATACTTGTACAAACACATGCACAAACCCAAACTGTTGACTTTTTGAGCAGATGGGC
Source organism: Parotocinclus haroldoi (assembly GCA_034779995.1). Classification (NCBI taxonomy): domain Eukaryota; kingdom Metazoa; phylum Chordata; class Actinopteri; order Siluriformes; family Loricariidae; genus Parotocinclus; species Parotocinclus haroldoi. The sequence goes on along the minus strand of JAUZST010007118.1, from coordinate 9,545 downwards.
ATTGTCACGACGCCACTGGATATCCATAGATGCCCACTAAAGCCATTCTGTCTTCTCTTCAGCATCTGAATACCGTTTCCTCCCTTTAATCGACTGCAGTTGGGTTCGAACCGCCCCTCTTTCGCTTCCATCTTCACCACACTTTTCATTTTTAGCCCAAACCACTTCACCTCACAGCTAGCAGGAGTTTTAGCTTTGACCGTACGTGGGGTGCTGTGAGGAGATGAAAGATGCTGCTCTACTCCAAACGTCAGCAATATAAGATCACAGACAGCAGTCGTGCATAGAGACAAACCTGAAATGGGTACTCTAAATTTACCACCCATAATTGATAACAGCATATTCATTAGGCTTTGATATGATGTTAAGCAGTCGTTATTAAAAAATTCAAAACAACAAAGTGCTAACTGCATCAGGACTTGTGGTTTGCTTAACTTTGGAAGCTGGGAATATATTTTCCTCATGTATTTATTTCTCCCCCCACCCCAGTTTTGTTCCCCAGAATTTTACAACCTACCTCAATCTTAAGTCAAACTTGATCAGAAAGATCAGCTAGACAAGATCAGCTTCTTTTTTTTTTTTTTTTTTTTTTTGGACACGCACAGCAACACTGGACAGAAATTGTATTTGCAACATTGCGCGATGCCCAATAAGATCTTTTCTCATAAGCCATTATAATAGTATAATGGGATTGTAAACAGGATGTTATGTTGTACTTTACCAAAATCTCCCAGCTGAAATAAATATTCAACCCGTTCTCATTGGTCCACACTGGGAAATTCGACTTTTTGGGCTGGTAAATACTTGGTTGTGTTTACCCTACGTTTTTCTAGTGTGTTAGAGACTATGAATGGGAACAGGTGGAGTTGGAGTTCAGGTGATGCCATACAGCCACATGGGATTTACTTGTACAGGTGGTTAAGAACAGCAAAAAATTCAAATACATGTTGACTTTGCCCTCGAGTTAAAGTGAAAAAAAAATGGCTGGTATTGTTTGAGAATGATAGGAGACTTTGTTTTCACTGTGATTCCCTGTGAATCCGAAGTGCTGTCGGATGATGTTTTGTTGTGAGATGGCAGTGCTGGCTCCTGATGTGTTGTGTAATCAGTGTTCATCTAACCAGACCCATCCCTCCTTTTTCTTTGGTCATCGGAATCTGTATTTATTGGCTTAATCATTAGTCTGAATAGCCTCTGGTATTATACTGCTCAGAAAAATTAGGGGGTATTTCAAAATGAAATATCCCATAATTAAATATCACCTAATGTTTGTGAGCAGTGTATTTGTACATATGAGACATTTGAGACGATTGCAGTGCTGTTTTGAAGTGCTTTTTTTTTTTTGTACTGGGGACAAATGTGTTCTTTTCAAATGGGACAGTTTTGCTGTGATCTTTTGCAGAAGTTGCTGAGAGCTGTGATTCGTTCACCTGCGGAATTGTCGTGCCAGTTAGACGCGGGCACATCATGAAGAACTGGTTGGATGTGATCCTTATCTTAATATCTAGTGCTGGATTGTGAAGGTTCAGTTGTGGGGATATTTGTGTCTACTCCGCTGTAACTGACATACTGGTGACCAACCACAGAGAAGTGGCATGCTTTTAAAGGAACTCAAGTTGTTGGCACATCTCACAAGGGCAAGTCGTTTCATCACTGGGCTTGTACAACTGATTTGATTTGTAACTCGAAAGGGACAAGATAAAAAAAACAAAACAAAAAAAACCAATCATCGTATAGTTCTTTTTCCAAAACCACTGCATCTTGATTTGGCGACGGGCCCGTTTTATTTTGCGTCATCTTGAATTTAAGACGCGCAAAACTGTTCTCTTTGCAAGTGAAAGTCTTCTTGAACCATATTCCTAAAGAACAGGTTTTTTTTGATTTGGTAAGCATGGTCTTCCATGTATTGTCTGCTAAACACCCAGCTTCTGGTTTTAGCCGGTCTGTATGTCCCCTATTTTTTTTCCTGCTCAAATGTAGGACCCTTTTGAACAGGCTTCCATATTAGACATTTATTATAGCAGAGATTGCTAGATAAGTTCATTTCTATGGTAAAATGTGATTGGCGGTATATTATCAACTTCTGTTTTGAAGAAGAATGACTTGGCCAGATAGGTTCAAAATCTGGGGTTTGACTTGATGTGGTCGTTTGGGTTCAGAGGAGAACCTTGACTGGCGACATCCCCTCTTACAGTGCTTACAGCAGCATGGATAATGGCTTGCAATCCTTGATGTAAATGTTTTGTTTGTTGTGTCTTTTTACATGTTCATATTAAAAGCCAATAAAAAACCCCAATATTTTATCAAATTTTCAATTTGACTCCAATTGCTGCAGTAGTTGGCAATAGATAACGTAAGTGGTTGTTTTTGTTATGCCACTCACAAGACTCTAATAAATCCATAAGATGCTGTCATGTCCTCAACGTTGGGCTTGGCTGTAGAAACAAGTATTCAGTTGTCCCTGTTGGAATGGAAATGTAAAAAGTTTAAGGATGTCATACGTTAACATGTCATTTATGTGTGAAATTAATTAAACTGATTTTTAAAAATTGAGTTTGTTGTTGAAGTCTTTTTTGTTCCTTTGTCTAATGTAATTGGCCATCCATTCATACTCATTACTGTAGTTTACTTTCTTTGTGCCGGATGAGATTGCCTTGAACAGGGCCAGTACCAGATCTTAGCACTAGATGGCGTACGATCATTACTAAACAATCTTTGCTAGAACCATTGCTCCACTCATTCGCATGAAGACTATTACGCTACATGTTCGTCTGGACAAAGCCGTCATATGTGTCATAGTGGCTCGTTGGTATAGGGGAATGAGTCTTGCTTTGGGTGTGAGAAGTCCTGGGTTCAAATCCTGAATGAGTCCAATTATTGTGTCCTTGATTGTGATAGCCTAGCCTTTAAGGTACCGGTAGATCCAGAAGGTCCAGGGTTCAAATCCCAACTCTGCCAAGCTGCAACAGTTGGGTCCTTGAGCAAGACCCCTAACCCACAGGATTGTAAGACTGTATCAGTTGTAAGTCGCCCTAGATCAGGGCGTCTGCTAAATGCCTTAAACGTTACCTTAATATCAGCGGTAAAACTGTAAGGATGTGCACTACTGACCTGAAAATTGTCACTGTCAATTTTAGCCTCTAAACAAAAAGTTTTGTGTGAGATTGGTGACTTTTGCTTAGTCAATCTGTCTTGTTATTTGGTGGCTTTCCTTGTCTGATTATCTTTTTGTATATGTATGGTACCAAATGTATTTCTGACCCATTTTACACAACTTACTTCCTGAATCTGGCCAACAGCGGACAGTCTTAACTTTAACTATTCATTCGGGTCCTCGACTCATTGCCTAATAATATGTGTTCGGAATAGTACACTGGATTTAACACAACACAGATGAGAGTATACCTTGTACAGGGTGCCAGTCCATTCCAGGTCTGGGTAGGGCTTGTTACTGCAGCATTGTGGGGTGATACCCCTGGCTTCTCCTAACTCTGCCTCTTCACTTGGACTTGAATTTAGGTCACCGTTGTGTTGGGCTAGCAAATTGTTGTTGATTCACCTGAGTGTCCTAGACCCTGACAGACCAGATGGTGGCCATGGTGTATCAGAACAGCAGGAGGATCTGTTTATCACACATCGAATTAAGTGCTCCAACAAAAATTCAGACATGCTTCCACAGACATGAGGTCGTTGAAATGAGAGTTTAACTATTTTTTTTACTAAGGTTCTTTATGATATAATGACAAAAGTGGCTCTGAAAAGAAATACTTTACATTGTAGATTAATACACATTTATCATCACTGCTGTGCAGTTCATTAAAACACATTAAAACTAAAATATTGGTACATTAGGTAAAAATACAATGATCAATTTCTCTCATTTAGGTGTTTTTGCCAATCTTTGAAAATGGTAATCATGGAACTGAGCTTACCAAGGTCTCCAAAACAACAGATAGAGTAGAGATCGGTCTCTATGTACCATTGGTGATGGGTCTGGACAACTAATCAGAAGAGTGTAAGATCAAACAAGAAGTATAAGACGAAACTAGAAAAAAAATATTAGTTTGTAATTCATTTGGGTGGCACGGTAGCTTAGTGGGTAGCATTGTCGCCTCACAGCAAGAAGGTTTTGGGGTTGATGTCAGATTGAGAGGTCTTTCTGTCTATCGTTTGCAGTGGGTTTCTCTGGGAACTTTGGTTTCCTCAGAAAGTCCAAAGACATCTGTTAGGTCAATGGTTTTTTTTTCTGAAATGCCCCTAGTGTTATGTGCCATATGATGTCCAGGCATGATGTCCATGCGCCCTGTCTAGGGTTGTTCCTGCCATTTGCCCTGTGCTGCTGGCTATTCACCAGCTTTCCTGCAACCCTAACTAGGAATAAGCAGATATGAAAATTAATGAAATAATAATTAATGTTCGATTAATTATCATTTATTAAACAGTATAGTATCTATACAATATTAATGATATTATATAATAATATTATGTTTCATCATGTCATTTAAAAATATAAGAAATAATATATAGGCTAAAATTATTTGACATTTTCATCAAACTAAGGCAATGAAAAGTTTGGAATCAAATGACGATGATGATTTTGTTTCCCTTCTTTTCTCAAACTCAAGTCACCTGAAAATAGCCAACAACATCTATTCTATCCATTTTTATTGATCAATGTGAAAATCTAATCATATTTTATATGCCCGCAAGCAAAAACTATTCTAAATAAGCATCAGAGTATTTAAAAAATAAACGTGTTCATTTATTCTGTCTGTTGATATTCAGTAACGATAGAAAAAAAGTTCCGTTTATAATCAGCGTGACCTCAGACAGACGCACCCGACCTGGGCTGGACCCTCTACAGCAATTTCCGAGTCCACCCTACCCTGAGACTGAGTTTCAAATGAGTTCGAGACAGAGACTAATACTTCATGCTAGACATGGATTCAGGATTCTTGAAACTTGATTGGAACTTGACTGAAGTGAATCATGAACACCTCTGCTCAGGAGCAATCATAAGTTCTCATAGCATGAATGATTTAATCTCCTTCAAATGAATCATCATGTCTGAATCATCAGATCTGAATGCTGATGGTTAAGTGAGTAGACAGGTTCAGGATAGCACGTTTCTCTCTAGCATAAGTGCTGATTTGATATACTTTGTCAGTTAATTTGCTTTAAATTTTAGTATCTTAGTAATCATGTTCACTCAAAACTTTACCGGGTTTTGCTAGTATTCTGGCTAGCTAGCAATGCAATCTACAAGCCCACTAGCTCTGTTATTCACACTGAATGCTTTTCTATAATAAAAAGACCCGTTTTTGAAGTTTTGTTAAGCTTGATAATTTTATTAGCGGCCTACTTTTGTGCAAAACACTATCAGTAGGTCAAACTCTGTACTGAAGTCTCAAGACTCGACCTTGCTCACATGCTAGAGACTCAAGACTCAATTGCAACTTGCACGAAGTGACTTGCAAACATCTCAGCTATACATTAGGATAAATTGCAGCTTATCCTGGAGACATGGAGTGTATATCTGACAGAACTTTATATATGTCTGGCCAATTACTGTGGTTTGTAATCAAGTTTAGACGTGATCCCTCTCCCATCTGCCTCTGTGATGCACCAATTCGACCATGTGAAAGCTCTAGAAGCTGGCACTTTGAGAAAGTCAAATCAGTCATAAATGGAGTTTTTGGATCTAAACAGTGATGTGACACTGAAACATTTACATTTAGAGCATTTTGCCAACACTCTTATAAAGATGGACTTAAGGTTGATAAGAGATCAAATTCAAGCAATTGAATGTTGTACCATAAATGAGTCGTCTCAGTTTCCTTTCTGCCTTGTCTTGGGGTAAGGGGTTGCCAGTGTGAAAGGTTTGTTTGTTTGACTTCTTTATGCCGTTATCAGCATCAGTGGCCATCTTCAGCGACACACACAGTTATATCTACACAAATTCTAGTAACCAATTAACCTAACATGCATGTTTTTGGACTGTGGGAGGACACCAGAGTACCCGGAGTAAACCAACACAGACACGGGAAGGACCCAGACTGCTCCACTTTGGGATTGAACCCAGGACCTTCTTGCTTCGAGGCAGCGGTGCTACACTCCGAGCCAACTTGCTGCCCACCAGTGTGAAAAGAGTCCACTGTGTACATCTGAGATAACCTTAATTATAAACCAAGCTCTTGCTCTTCTCAGTAGCCAATCAATAAGCACAATTTAAGAGTGAAAGAGTCAAGAGTGAAAGTGTGCATATTAACTTTGTATAGTTTAAGATAGTTTTTGTTTAAGGGCAGCTTGAAACTCTATTATGTTTTTAGATTTAATGAAAAAATGAATAGAATGCAGGCGGTCCGGTGGCTTGGTGGGTGGCACCGCTGCCTCACAGCAAGAAGGTCACGGGTTCAGTCCCAGGGTGGAGCGGCCTGGGTCCTTTCTGTGTCTGCGTGGGTTTACTCCAGGTACTTGCAAAGTCAAAAGACATGCATGTTAGGTTAATTGGTGCCCCTAAAGTGTCTCTTAGTGTGTGTATGTAGATATTTATTTTATATTGTACAAAATATATGATAAAACATTTATTAATATATGTCAAGCTTAATTAACAATAATTAAGCCTTCCCATACTTTGCCCTGGTCTTGGCCACTCCTGGTAATAATGTTGACATGGACTGGAGAAGGAAAAGACATGACCTTGACTCATGCGATGTGTCCTGGTCTTGGACTTGAGTCAGACTTGGCTCTAGCAGTGACCACATTGACAGCTTGGCAGTGTTGCCGTTACAGCTATTTCACAGGTGATTGGCTCTGTTTCTGTAGCATGAGAAACTCTCTCGGTTATAGGTTAATTAGTGCACTAAATGTAGCACTGGATGACAGAATACTGGCTATAAAGTGATTGAAGCCTTATAAACTGTGCATAGGACAAATATGCACACAAGCCAAATGCTTTTCTTGATTAGTGCATCTGTGACTAAGTGAATCTGAACTCACAGTGAGACAAAGGCTTTTGGATGATGGCTTGGTGTCAAGAATGGCAGCAAAGAAGCGACTGCTGTGCAATAAAACATCTAGGACAGTTAGATAAAGTTATTTACTCTTATGAAGCCCCCTTCCGACTGTTTGGAAAAATGACTGTCCAGAGAAGAAGAGGTGAGCGCTACCATAAGTCCTTTTTCATGCCAACATGGAAGCATCCTGTGACTTGGTCAACAAAACATTGACATTTTGGGTCCATGACCAGGAAACTCCCCACATCTCAATCCCATTGAGAAATTGTGGCCAATCCTCAAAAACATGGTGGACAAACAAAACCCCACAAATTGTGTCCAAACCCTGATTAGGCAAGAATGGGTTGCCATCATTCAACCTCTGCTCAGAAGCTGATATCAAGCATGCCGAGGCAAACTGCAGAAGTCTTAAAGAAGAAGGGTTAACACTGTAACAAAATGATCAATATTAAGTCTTTGCTAAAACTGGCTGTAAAAAAAACGTATGGAATGCTTATAATTGAACTTTGGTATACCATATCAACATCTGACAAAAGATTCTAAAAAAACAGAGTCAGCAAACCAAAACCAAAATTTGTACCATTCTCATAACATTTGGCCACGGCTGAACAAAATAACAACTATGAAAAGACGTGAATTTTACAACTGTGACAGTCTTATATAGTCACGTTTTAAACCATCGCAGAAATCTACCCTTCCAACATTACCCTTCTACTCTGCTATATGTATATCCAGGGTGGACTGCAAAGTAAGAATTTCATTGGACAGGGAAACTTGTTTCCTACTGTCCATATGACAATAAAGCTTTGAATCTTGAATCCGATATGTTTGTTCTTAGTCGTCAGTATTGTTTTTCTCTCAGTACAGTGATACCTACTGAAAGTATTGTCCAGGGTAATTGTTCAATTGCTTAATGCTCTGAATACAGAGACTAGGTTAAACATGTCAAAGTATTACTTTAAACTGGAGTTTGAAATGGTGATGCGTATGTCTCAAAAGCAGGACAAGAAAGAAAGACCTGTTCTGTGAACAATATCTCTCATGTAGCAGTTACGAATCCTTACATTTTCCTAACTAGTTTAACTGGAATATCACCTTTCCTGTTATTGATGAAACGAGTCATTTATTACTATATGTGGATTATCTGTTGCAAGTGCTTTAAATCCACATTACTTAATGTCAGAATGAAAGCTCAGTAGTTTTGTGAATATTTGGCACAAGCATAATTGATAAGACATACAAATAAACTATTTGTCCAGCTTTTCTGAATTCTTTTATCTATGGGGCAAACTCTACAGCAGAGGACATAGACTTGAGAAATACCTGACACGTGCTTCCCAATAAAGGTTGGTATTCATACATACTGTTGTACCCTGAGAATCACAATATGTCAGTATAAAAATACTGCATTAACAGTTAACTCCCTGTTCTTAACACACATGAAACTATGTATAAATGCGAATGAAACATGTTGTTCTAATTAAAGATGTCACCTCTACAGTATAGTCAGTATTTTTTGTTCTCAAATGAGTAGTTAGGTGTCATCGTGGCACAGCAGGCCATTGTTATTGTGACTTATAATTTAATATTGTTTGTGCAGCCTTATGCAAATGCAGCCCTCACCAAATTACATGTTTGGTTGGTCTTCTAAATGTAAAAGTTAACATTTTCAGGAAGCAAACTTAAATACAGCGCTCACGTTCTATTCCTCAATCCAACTGCGGGTTGTGGGGGGCACTGGGGCATGAAAAACAAAAGCCAAACACAGCGATGCTGTGAAGATGATGAAAGAATCTCTGCTGACACCGTAATACTTTATTACAAAGAAGAAAATCATCATATCAAGGACCCAGGACTGCTTGAGAGAGGATTCAAGGCTTCATATGAAACTCCTCGGAATATCCGCTATTACTACCTGCTTATATTGTTTGGTTGTGAAGCAAAACATATGGCCTTTATGTATAATGGTCTCATTGGTCTGGTAAGATAAGATTGGATCCATATATGGAGCTTCACACACTACACATGCCATTCAAAACAGCAGCTACACAAACACACCTGACACTCCCAGGCACATGCTTCTGTTCACCCCATGAATACAGTCGATTCCGGTTAATCGCACCACATCGGGACGCGATCATTTTGGTCCTAATAACCGACTGGTCCGATTAAACAAACATGCCCTATGGTTATTAAACCCTTATTGTGTGATTTACACGTATAGCGAACGTACAAACAAGAACTACTGTTGCTTATGAACTTTGTTCATTGCAAAATAAATTTGCAAACAATTTTTTAAAAACGATCTACAACACAATGTATAGATACTCAGCATGCGAAGCTTAATACTGTAAAAAACAAGTTATTACTAAATTCCAGTCAACGTTTGAGGAACTTATCCAGTGGGATCTGATGCCTTCTCTTGACGGACTCCACTTGAAAATCAAAGAAAAAACAAAATCAAGAAAGTGGTGGGCGTGGTCACCTCCCGCTGGTTTTGCTCTTGTCAACACAACTTTTCGGATTTCC
>JAUZST010007117.1:0-14396 GCA_034779995.1 Parotocinclus haroldoi | reverse complement strand
CGCTCCAATCCCTCACACTCTGTGGGTTCGAGCTCCAGTTTATTCCCTATTCACGTTAACATCCGTATCCAATCTGTGATTGGCTGGCCCCGCCTATTGATAAACGCTATTGGACAGTTGGACCTGTCCATAATGAGTGTTGCTCAACGGGTGAGCTCTAGCGCATGCCCCGGCTGTACCACGTGGGCACCTCTTCCACTCTGGAAGGACTGGCAAACGTTTCTAAAAAAAATTCAATCTGACTTCCGCAGCGAAAGGCCTGACCGTATAACCAGTTTAGATGGAGAAGCTGATCAGTAAACGTGTCGTAATATACATCAACATTTGCGGCATTTTGCACACGCCCTTATCCAGAGCGACTTACAACTCATATAGTCTTACAATTCAAGCAATTGTGGGTTAAGGGCCATCAGGTCCAGAGTCCAGCACCTTATCCCACTGGGCTACCACAGTCCTCTACCACCAGCTCTAACTTATAACAAACGTAAGCTATTAGAATGAAGTACGGTGATATTTCAGGAATAACTGTAATGTGTTCTCGCTCTCCAGGACTACACGTTAGGAGATAAGACTGTATATCCTCCTGGGAAATTAGCTAAATGAAGACTCTGGTGGGATTCGAACCCACAACCTTTGAATGGCCTCAACCATGAGCCTAGAAGTCCAACGCGCTATCCGTTGCGCCACAGAGCCTACATGAAGACCCATCTGGCCTCCCCACAGACCAGCCAAGAGCTATGCATCGTGCAAACAGCTATGATGCAGCAAAATATTGTGTTAAAAAATGTGCCAATTAACATTTGGATAAGTTACGAACCTCTCAAGAGTGAGATTAATTTTCCATACTGTCCCCACTAAATAATAGCAATAATAATACAACTAGTGTGTGTGTGTGTGTGTGTGTGTGTGTGTGTGTGTGTGTGTGTGTGTGTGTGTGTGTGTGCAGGACACAAACATATACATCTCCCATAAATTAGGGGACATTTCAGAATGAAACGAATGACTGTTTAGTAAAAGATACAGGAGAACATTTAGAAAGGAAACGGCAGTGTCGCAATGTTTTAAACACAGCAATGTGAGTTACGATGTTGAAAATATTATTATACTGAATACTTGCTCGGGTTTTACTCTGCTCCACACCGACATCTGGTGGGACCCATCATCCACTGGCCCTTAATACAATTCCTACTGTAGCCTAATGTACTTATTGTAAAATATGAATAAACAGAAACCAGTCCTATCATGCCCAGAGTGCAGGAACTCCCTCCATCATTTAGTTATTAAGACATGATGTTCCTCCAATAACTTACCGCCGAGGACTCACTATCTTAAATATTTTGTTATTTAAATTCAATTATATCATTTACTTCATTTTACTGTTACTAACTATTTCACCTGACATCTAGGCCACCCAAACAGGTCGGGTCCTTTTTTGAGTCTCGATCCTACCAAGGTTCCTTCCTTCTATATTCAGGGAGTTTTTCCTTTCCACTGTCACTCTAGGCTTGCTCAGTTTGTGAATGGCCTTTTAAGATCATATAATGTTATAAAGCTGCGTTGAGACAATGCTCCGTTATAAAAACATGACTTTGAACGTAATTCACATGTTAGCTTTGCTTAATGTTAGGATCCCATCAGCTGTTGATTGGATATCGTCGTGACGCAACACCACATATTTAATACAGCTCTAATTTTTGTGATGATGATAATAGGTCTAGTCATCAAAACCGAGGCCCACCACACTTGTGTCCATGGAATGCGTCTTTGTTTTTCAGGGGGTAGGTGTGGAGAATCAACATCCAGCAGCAAAACAATCCAGCGCAGGTCCTGCAACAATTAAACACGCGCAAATGTGTCATCGCAACAGGCCTTTTTTCCTCTAGGTGTCCTTTTGAATCATGTCCCAAAACTTACCCCGACTTGGCCAGCTTTCCTCTCTGAGGTGCCCATCTGCGTGACCTGCCTTTGATTGGTGCTCTGCCTGGGGTTGTTTCCAGCCTTGTGCCCTGTGCTACCGGGCTCCCCCGCGACCCTGAACTGTCCACGGCACACACTCTCTTTCGCCCCCGATTGGAATGGCGTGACACATTAGAGCAGTGGAACGGGCATTTAGGTTCTGTCGTTACTTCTCTTAAATACAACCCATCTTCTGCGTCAAAGCGCACGTCATCCTCTGGTGATGGCAGCAGTCCGTGGAGATGTGCTGCTGTTGAAAGCGCGCGCATGCACGCGCTCGTGCGCGCGTCCGGCTTCGACTGTCAATTTCATTCGAAAATAATTGGAGAGCAAGAAGTCAGCGTGTGCGAACACATGAAAAGAGAAGCATCCTGTTGTGCTGCGTAATACGCTCGTGACGAGGCGTGTAGGCTACATTTCACAAACATCAGTGTGTTAACAATATTGGTGACAAACTGTCGACAGCACGTCGCCTGAAGCGCCACCGTTCTCAGCTAAACACGATTACAGTGAGTGCTATGGGAGATGCGCTTGTCCTGCACGGTAATCAATAGTCTCTCTCTCTCTCTCTCTCTCTCTCTCTCTCTCTCTCTCTCTCTCTCTCTCTCTCTCTCTCTCACACACACACACACACACACACACACGCACGCACGCACGCACGCACCGTGCCAGTCCTCGCAGCAGCCTATCACTCTTGCTTGTTTTGCTCCACGGTGCTGGATCAGGCCTCGCAGGGTGCTTGCCGTGCCACGTTTTACCCACGCAGTTATCGAAGAAGGACGACGAACGGACCTGCCGCACCACCGCACTGGCACCGGTGCCCCCACCCCGAGGGCCTGGTCTGATCTGCGTTCATAACGCTCTTTACGGGCGTCCCGGTGTAAACGATGCGAAATTAAACTCTTATTCTAAACTGCCTGCTTTGCCAAAATATTAGCAGGGCCTCGTGTATTACCTGGCCATTTTGCTGTGTGGGGGGAACGGAGGGGAGGATAAACGGAGACGTTAAACAGGAGGCGGGATTGTAGTGCCGTCAGCCGAGCGCTTTTGGATAACCTATTGCGCGAGCGTATTGGTCGGTACCAATCTCATTCCACTCCACGCACTTTCACACCAACACGTCTGTCTTGGGTTATTCTTCTTCTTATTTTTTTTGTATGATAGCAAAACACTATGATGTTTTGAATCTGCACTGAAGGGAAGAGACCTATTTTCACCTTGAGATGCACACTCGGCATATGTGGTGCGAGACCACCATTCTGCGGAGACAACAGAAGGCCATTCCATGACAGCCCCATCTCGCGCTGAACGTTTTTGCGCATCTCACGTTAGCGTTGTCGAGAGGAATTGTTGAAGAAGGAGCATCTTGCCGGTAAAGAAGAGGAGCCGTTTTCACTGAGCTCCGGGGCATTATCGTGGGAACCTATCACGGTCGCAGGGGTTGCCGGAATGGCTCGCTGGGGATTTTACGGACTTTTGATGGGCTTACTAAAGATGGGCACTTCTTGTCCTACATCTTGTTCATGCAATACCTCTAGGATCACCTGTATCGACCAAGAGCCTGGAATTGAGGATTTTCCTATCTTGCTGCCAGAGACGGACATGGAAAACATCACCGACATGTAAGTAGCCTGTGATTCATTTCAGAGAAGCGATGAGACGTGTTTGTGATGCCACCACCAAAGAAACGCATATGTCCAAGAAAAAGGAATCAACGGCCATGTTTTTGGTTGAAAAAGATTTTTTTTTTAAAAAAAAGACAGCGTGTGATATTAGAATTAACGCGTAGGCGCTTGGATTTCGTGTCTCGGATAGCGGACGATGTACCATGACATCTTATAACCTTCCCATTCTCAGTCCAGATTAAGAATGCTTAATGCAGCATGTTTCTTATAGCCTCTGTGTTGGGGTGGCGGATGCTCCCCAGGCCCCGTGTTGACAGAAGACAGGATACAAACACCATCCGGAATCTATACGGTAGCCTAAATCTGAACGTAAAGGGTCGTGTATGCTCGTGAGCGCGTGTGCGTGTGCGTGTTGCGCGGGAGTGTGTCTGTGGGAACGGGAACGCGCATCTGTATGGGGTGGGCGGCATGGTAAATAAAAGTATATAAAAAAAATCTGCACTGATAGCTCATCAGCACGAGCAGAACCGATGTCTTGTTTGATCAGATGCCAAAACCCACAGACCAAGGATTAACCAAAATGGTGGAAAAGCTTCATTGTTATGATTATGACAAGTCTTATTTTTTAATCGTTGAGATATTCTATACATTACGCCCATGTGCACTTATTGCTCAGCGATCCTCAAACAGGCCTAGATGAAAATGCTTTGATTCTGATGCAGGAGCACAGAGTCCAGCAATTAAAAGCTAATATGCTCAGTGATAATTAAGGACGATTCCCCCAGCCACTGTAGCCTGTTCTGGCCCATGAATGCACAATACATGACCAGTTCCATGTTATTTCAGCAGAGCTTCGTTTCGTATCTTCTTAGTTTGGGGAATCTAACGTGTCCGCAGAGCAATAGGCATCAGCGCCTACGCAAATATGTCACTGGGTTTCCACGACAACGGCTCGGCGGATCCACTTTAAGCAAGTATAGTGCAATCATGTCGCTTTATTCAAACGTTTCTATGGCGTGATTTGGCTGCGGAAGCGCTAAATGCTGCACCTCTTTCACCAGAGACAGAGACACAAAGACAGCTTTTTATAGGGATTCTGCCACCGAGGAGGAACTGATCAGACTCCTAACTGTTTATTCCCAACATAGCAAATAAAACACAATTCCAGCATAACTGCCTCTCTTCTCGCACCCTGTGTTTCCTGCTGCAGATATATTGCAAATCAAAACCGACTATTTACACTCAGTGAAGACTACATGAAGTTTTACACAAATCTCAGGAATTTGTGAGTATTTCTTGACGTTTTGCACAGGTCTCGGTGTCGCGTCTTTAAACATTAAAATCTGAATTTAAAACGCTGCATTTACTGGTGTGTTTAAAATACCTAAATGTGCCCAATACAGAACAGTGGTCAACACCCGTTTGACATCAGTGTCTACAGCGGCATTCATCAACAATGCCAAACTTCAGTATTTGTGAGTACATTCTAACTTCTAATCAAATTAACAGAAAATAAATGTTTTTTCAACTTTTTATTTTGATGCTGCATAAGAACCTGATCCCAGACAATCTGCTCCATTTCTGATATTGAGCGCTGGAGACCTGTTTATATGAACTTATATGAAGCCTTTCTATTCTTATTTGCAGGGATCTCAGAGACAACAGGTTGTCAACTCTGTCCTGGACAGCAATTCGTAATTCTAACATGTCAACTTTGTAAGTGTTTGTAACCTAGTCCTGTTCTCCTCACACACCCAAACCTATTTCCCCCACCAAACCCCCAAACCTATATCCCCACCAAACCCCCAAACCTATATCCCCCACCAAACCCCCAAACCTATATCCCCACCAAAACTCCCAAACCTATATCCCCCCACCAAAACTCCCAAACCTATATCCCCCCCCACATATATCCCCCCCACCTATAACCCCCCCCACCAAAACCCCAAACCTATACCCCCCCCCCCCACACACACACACTCACATCAGCCGTTATATATAATATACAGATATTCTTCCTACCTGTGATTTAGAAGTTTCGAGATGCATGGAGTTGGTATTTGAAGGGTCAGCACCATGTTTAGTACCATTCTCCTTTATGGACAGGCTGCTGGCCGGAAATCCCCTCCAGTGTACATGTGGGAACATGTGGATCAAGGAATGGTTGGAGGAGAGTGAGCAAATTCAACTCCAGTGCCTACAGGAAGGAGGACGACTAAAAACTCTCTCTGAACTCGTTGTGCCATCATGTGGTAATGCCAAAAGCTATGCAGCCCATCACCAGTCACTCAGCTCCGCTTGTTTTTCTCGTATTGGTTTTGTTATATTTTGAACTATTTGGTCTGTTCTAGCTTAACTTGATCCAATTTATGGACTATTTTGAAGACTGCTTCATTTTGACACCCACTTTATCCTGGTCAAGTAATAACAGGAGGGTGAGAGGTTGTCCAGAACCTACGTAAGAATTTGTGGGGCTTTGGCAAACCAATCCATGAGTCCCATCCATATAATTCTCCGTCAGGTCCAGATCGTCAGATACCTGTGCGAAGATTGTAGAGAGCCGTACAATGAAGAACAACAACACTTTAAATATTTCTTTCTCACCCTCCAGATTACCCAAGAGTAGAAGTTGTACCTCCTATCGTAAACCAGATGGCAGGAAGTGACATAATTGTGACTTGTAGAGCCTCTGGCTCTCCTCGACCGGTGCTCTTTTGGAATCTTAACTTCATTGACCATCCACCACTTACAACGGGCCATGAGGTAAACCGTATTTTCCTAAATTTACCTCTGCTCTATTAACCTGATTTTAAAAACATTACACTCAGCATTTTGTAAGAGCTAAATGACCATTAGCTTCACCCGTTTTCTAAAAGTTTAAGAATAACTTTTGGATAAGACATTAGTTTTGATTAGATTGGATTGGAAATCCAGTGTTTGTGTTTGGTTGTTTAGTGGATTTAACGCTGCTATCAGTATCAATGTTTACATCGACACACAATTACACTGAAACTAGTCATACATACACAGATCAAAGCCACTTTAGCTTTACCAATTAACCTAATGCATGCCTTTGGACCGTGGGAGGAAGCCGGAGCACCCAGAGTAAACCCACACGGACACAGAGAGGACATACAGGCATAAAAGGTCAGGATCAAACCAGGAACATTGGAGCTGTGAGGCCACTGTGTGAGTGTGTGTGTGTAATGATGATGCACACTCTACTATTCCAGTATTATTATCAAAGCTATTAGAATGCTTTAGATTAAAGTGGGAAGCTTAGTACTCACTGATATGTCCTGTGTAAAACTGCATAACACTCATACGAGCCTGAAATATTCTGTACACAATGACCATTTATGCATCCAGAGTTAGCCCTTAAACACTTAATTGCCATTACATCCAGTAATGGAACTGTAAATCCATATAAGATACTCGAACCACAGAAGCCTGTCTGTAACTTCTAAAAGCCCCATGTTTTTCATTAATATTTAATTCCACCACTGTAATATTTACAACAAAGTGTCTCTTGTGCCTGTTTGAAAACAGCAGACTGTGGGATACAGGTGACTATGTGCTGCTTTTTATCAGCACGTGGCTTCAAACTAACATTATGAATTCACTTTATTACTAACAACATTTATTACACGTGCTCTTTGGGCTCTTTATCGCCGTAAACCGGTGGCAGCTGATGGGTTTCAAACGGCACAAACGTTCACATACACTGATCGGCAAAAACATTCAAACCGCCTGGACCACAACAAAGAACATCTACAAGGAAGAATAAACCCAGGCCCTCCCAGAAGACCCATGACTTCTCACAGGTAAAGTGTGCACATGTCGTGTACTAATGTGCTGTTCGGATAAAACATCCTTCATTATAATGCCAAACATTCCCCGTGCTCCATCTCAATTTCTAAAAATCAGATTAGACACCACATTAATAAACATTGTTAGGTATCCTGTTATCCTAATTCACCTTGGACATTTTTTGAAAACTTGTACAGCTTCTACCTATTGCAGTTTGTCAGATAGAAAAGTAATAATGTCGTTAACTAGGGTTTAATGACGTGATGTTTTACTATATATCCCAAGCATGTTCATTTTTAAACTGTACTGCCTGCCATTGACACCATGTTTGTTTGTTTTTTGTCTCAACATTGGTCTAAACCAACAATAATACTTGCATTGAAGTTGCGTTTCACACTTTGGGATTTCCTCTCGATCAGATGAACACGTCAGGCCTACAGTCCATGCTGACCCTGAGAGACCTCTCCCCCAGCGACAATGGCCGAGAGATTATATGCAGTGCCGAGAATATTGTTGGCCAAAATGAGGCTTCTGTCATCCTCAATATCCTCTGTAAGCATTCAGCCCTGTGTGTTCGTGCGTGTGTGTTTGTGTGTGGTTTTGTGCTCGGGTGTATAAATACATGATGTAAGGCCACTTCATCTTTTCCCGTCATTTCTTGCAGTAGCTCTGTTAAAACTGTAGATTTTAAACCATTTTGTTGTAATTTAATCTGTAATTAGGCGTGGAGAAAGCGAAAGTAATGCAAAGTAGTGCGCTTGTCTGTATGGGACCTAGTATGTACTGTATAACGCAAAGGTTCCACTGTATCCAAAAGGTGCTTTGATGTAATTTTGGTATTACTTCCCCCAATTCCTCCAGTAAGTTTGTTCATTTCTTATTGTTCTGCTCAATTCCTCCTCCTAGTATTCCCTCTGTACTTTTCCTTTTTGTAACACTATTCAACACCAACCTACGTTGGGATCTTACCACGCTCCTTCAACCATCTGGTTTGTCTCCTGCCGTGTCCCTGTGGTCACTCTTACTCTCCTCTCCTTTTCCTTCCTTCTCTTCCTTACCTTTCTTTCACACCCATTCCTGGGATCAGTCCCCCCAACTATCCTGGAGTTATACGAGCCAGAGCGTAACCAGGATTGGTGCATTCCATTCAGTGTGATGGGCAACCCCAAGCCGGAGCTTCAGTGGTTCCACCAGGGCCAGCCACTGGAGGAGCAGGACTACATCAAAACTCAGATTCACGAGTCCACAGAGAGCGCCTATCACGGCTGCCTGCAACTGGATATCCCTACGCACATCCACAACGGCATCTACAGACTGGTAGCTAAGAACGAGTACGGCGAGGACCAGAAGAACGTCACTGCACACTTCATGCACATCCCTGATGTGGATCACTCAGGAGCAGGTGGGCTTAAGCTCGGTTTATGTTGAGTTTTAATTCTCAGTGTTTTAATATCATCCGCTGTGGTAAACAAATCCTAACCATGTGACTGTCTGCCCTACAGATGGCTTCTACTACGGTAAGTCACTGAACAGCTACAAGGCATCATTTAAAGCTTGGCTTAATTAAAGCAGGCCTGTCGTGTACAGTGTTTGTGATTCTGCGTTTGCTGAGCATGCCACTAGCCTCGGGGAAATACCAGTTTCTTATGTGGTGTACAATCTAAGGAAATGTTTGGAAGCTTTAAAGATTTGAGTTTCTATGAAATATGATGCACATTGCTAGGCTAACCCATTTCTTTTCTATTCTGTTGGATATGATTTGCGGATTCATCGAACAGACACAACCGACCCCCCAGGTATGGTAGTTATTTGTAATATTGACCTGTTGTTCCTCTGTGCAGCACATCTTTATGATTTAAAAAAAAAAAATGTTGTTTTGTTTAGAAATCCCCGGAAGTCAGGAAGGCAAAGTTGCTGTAAGTCGAACCCAAACTGTACCTCTCCAGCAGCTGAATGATTTCATACCAGGATGTTGAATTTAAAAGAGAGTGAATGATGTAATAGTGGCTATTTGGCGATATTGTTGTGCATGTTTTCTTCCAGGTCTATGTTGTAGTGGGGATAGCTGTGGTGGCTCTGACTGGCTGCTTCCTAATGCTGGTCTTTCTAAAGTATGGAAGAAACACAAAGTTTGGATTAAAGGGTAAGCCTGATTTATTTTCGTTACATGTACAATTTCAGATATAATGTTAGATGAATTATGAATGTAAAAGACAGATCAGATGTACCTGTTAGGTATCATTTCAAACAGCTTTCCTTTCGAATAATGCATTAAATAAAATATTTTATTGCTGGGAGAAGCACGAATATTTTTGCCAGGGCCAAACTGTTGTTTTTCTGTGTGTCGATAAAGGGCGTGGGTTCCAAACTGGTTTGTTTACCTTGCTCTTATAGATGTATCTACTGGTAAGACGGAAAACGTTCTATGTGTAGAGAAGTGATTTTGCTCTGTCTGATGTAAAGACTTTGGGAATCCCACAGTGATGAGACACCACACTGGTCATATTGTCTGTAGTTTCCATGGCAATGGGATGTTTGAGTAGTAGAATGAGGCTGCAGGTCTTTAGGAACCTATCATGATAAGAATTAGTTTGGTAACTACTCAGATGTCACTGACTGAATTGTAAGCAGCCGAAAGTCTGAGATCACTAGTGAACAGTATTTCATTACAGATCTAGGGTTAGAGGTTTTATAAGCCTTTTCCAAACTGTCCCGACTTGTCCTGGTTGTAGGTTTTTGTCTTTAGTTTTGTCTGTACGATGTAGAGGATGCCAAATTTAGTTACAAGTTCTGATATAGCCTTTTTCTCACCCACTAATCGTTCTCTCCCTCCTCCATGTCAGGTTCCTCCTCGGTAATCAGTAATGATGATGACTCAGCCAGCCCACTTCATCATGTCTCCAATGGCAATAACACACCATCGTCCTCTGAGATGGGTCCAGATGCTGTCATCATTGGAATGACCAAGATCCCGGTCATAGAGAACCCACAGTACTTCCGAAACCCTGGAAGTGTGCTGAAATCTGACACGTGTGAGTTGCCACCAAAAATATTTGCAGCCCAGTTAAAAAAAAAACACACACACACAGACACACACCCATATGCAAACTAGAACACACTGGCAAGTCCAACGGGATGGCTGAACAAGGTTCCACACGGTTCCAGTTTGCACACGGCTAACTTTCTGCATTATTCCAGTTGTGCAACACATCAAACGCCACAACATTGTGCTGAAGAGAGAACTCGGAGAAGGGGCTTTTGGGAAGGTCTTCCTAGCTGAATGCTACAATTTGTCCCCGGACCAGGAGAAGATTCTCGTAGCTGTCAAGGTTTGGAGCATTAAAGTCCGTATGAATGTTAATAACTTTTATAGAACCTTTAGGTCATGTCATGTAAGGCTGCACCATATCTTTTGGGGATCGACGAATTCATAAACTGAACATAAATTACGTTTACAATTCCACCCAGCACAGATTTGAAAGAGTTTTCTCTTGTTGTTGTTTCTTTAAATATTACAAAGACTCTGAAAGAGGCGAGTGAGAGCGGGCGAGCTGACTTCCACAGAGAGGCGGAACTTTTGACCAACCTGCAGCACGAGCACATCGTCACCTTCTATGGTGTGTGCGTTGAGAGTGATCCACTCATCATGGTTTTTGAGTACATGAAACACGGAGACCTCAACAAGTTCCTCAGGTGAGCTACCTGTTCATCCTGGCTATCGTACAGTCAGTGCTTGGATTACGGTTTGGATGTCTCCGTACACAAGTCCCATCGCAGTGGGGTCCAAACGTCTGACGCCACCGTTGAAAATGGTGCGAACGCTTCGTACAAACATATCAACGATTTGCAACGATACTCGATGCCCAACGAAGACCAAGGGCGGCTGATGATGTCCTTCGTAGGCTGTGATTTTTTACAGACTCGCCGACCCTGAAATGATAAAAAAACCAATAAAAAAACATTGAATTGTTGGCCGGTTTATATGTACTGCTGCATTTTCGTTGACGGTGTCTCTCTCTCTCTCTCTCTCTCTCTCTCGCCCTGTCAGGGCACACGGGCCAGATGCAGTGTTAATGGCAGATGGGCAGCAGAGTTTGCTGGTGGAACTGACTCAGTCACAGATGCTACACATTGCTCAGCAGATAGCAGCCGGCATGGTGTATCTGGCTTCGCAGCACTTTGTTCACAGGGATCTGGCAACACGCAACTGCTTGGTGGGGGAGAATTTGCTTGTCAAGATAGGAGACTTTGGCATGTCCAGAGACGTGTACAGCACAGATTACTATCGGGTAATTATCATACAAACATGCAAGAGAAGAGACGTGATCAGGACGCAACGTCACAACATAATGTTTACTACATTTCAGGGATGCAAGCTGACTTAAGGTCTTTTACACACACACACACACACACACACACTTCTTACGTTTACCTCACATGCACATCATCTTCTAATTCTTAAGCTATTGCAGTGGATCTTCTTCAACAACAACAAAATATAAAATACCTGCCATTATTCTGGAATCTGCTCTACATACTTTAACCTCGCCCAGTAACCCTTAGTTACCAGGTCAGAGATCGGACAGAATGGTTGTTCTAAGGAAGCTCCGACTACTAACTTGACTATACCTTTGTGGTATGCCATATGACGCTCTTCATTGTTTTTGTAGGTGGGTGGTCACACCATGCTACCCATTCGCTGGATGCCTCCGGAGAGCATCATGTACCGAAGATTCACCACAGAGAGTGACGTGTGGAGTTTGGGCGTGGTCCTGTGGGAGATCTTCACCTATGGCAAGCAGCCTTGGTACCAGTTATCCAATAATGAGGTTAGGCAGGGTTTTTTTCCCCCCTTTCTGTAAACACACTATACATGTAAACTATCAAATGTATTCCTGTACGATTGATGTTAGCCTAGCTGTTTTTCACTCCTTGTACCTTCCCCTGCAGGTGATTGAGTGCATCACACAAGGACGGGTACTCCAGAGGCCTCGTACCTGCCCCAAAGAGGTGTATGACCTGATGCTGGGCTGCTGGCAGCGTGAACCCTACATGAGACTCAACATCAAAGAGATTTACAATCTGCTCCAGAGCCTGGCCAAGGCCTCGCCTGTTTATCTGGACATCCTGGGCTGAGTGTGTGTGTGGATCCGTGATGTGTGGGTGTATGCGTGTGTGTACAGAATCGGGCTTACGTGATCTTGCTTGTGCTTCTGAGACTTAAGGCCTTAAAGTTGGCGGCGCACATTTCTTTTTCCACCTTTTTTTCCCCCCCGTCCCTTGGAAGGCATCCACAATTGCCCTGCAGCAAACCGGAACTTTTGAGTACGCTGCCACTGGCAAAGAGGACGGGACTGGCTGCTGTAAATACTCCCCAGTGCGGACGGGCGGCTATGGAGACGTTGTGATTTGTGTCAGCACAGAGAGTGGAGGAACGTTCTGCAGAAGGACATGCTAAAGAGGGGAAGAAATCAAAGCAGGCACGAGTGCGCCCTAAGCCTTTTCTGGGGAAAGCGGGAACTTTATGGAGGACTTCAGCTTTATAGGATTCTTTTTCATGTTTTTGCCATGGTGCCATTTTTTTATTTAGGTGTATCGTAAAAAGATATTGATCTGCAATCCATAAACGATCATTTATTAGCACAAGTGCAGGCCTGGCCACACGTGACTGAGTGTGGACTGCAATACAATTTTCGGAGCTGTGAAAGAACAACCTATTAACCAGCGGTTTTGACTTTATCCGGTCAAATCGCTGCTATAATTGCGTCCGGAGCAAAGCTTTTCATATTGCTAACCAAAGCACAGTGGCGAGGTGGCATTCCGATTCCTGGAGCAAGCTGGAGAGGCAATGCTTTTTAATTGTCACTATAAACGAGCCGTGCCGGGGACAAGGAAGGATCTGATTTGGTTTCGGTGAGAGCGAGGTGAAACGGCTGCAAAGTCTGGAGCACTGTACACGAGGGACGTTCTCCTTACTACTAATGGTTCCAACAACGAGAGCATCGTGGGATGCTGCACTGAACGCTCGGTGGAAGACGTGATCAGACTCACATCCCTTCAGTTTTTGCTCATGCCTTTTCATTTGACCTTTTAAAGGACTAAAGGTGAGTTTTTACAAATCACCAGATCACACGGGGCAGCCTCAACGAAAACAGTTCAGCACAGTTCTGAATATTCATGACCTATGCTGTAGCATCTGTTACGATGTCTCCCGTCGAGACAATAATCATCTCTGATCTTTCTTTTCGATGTGTCGTGGGCATTTTTAAAGCAATGGACTGGATTTGGTGGGCAGAGTGGAGTGAGGACGGGGAGTCCTGTGTGTGGAGTGAGTGCTGTGTGAATCTGGTCCATCCCTGAGGTTACCATCATAAAACAAAAAAAAAAACAAAAAACCCTATGAAGGGAGAGCCAGGATTCAGTGTCTGTGTGGTTCGGTTTCATCTGAATAATAATAATAATAATAATAATAATAATAAAAATTAAAAAAAAAAGAATGAAAAAAAAAAGAGGTGGATAAACCTACGAGTCTCAGTACCGACTTTAAATCCGATTTCCTTTTGAGGTAATTAATGCACTAACTTTGCAAAAGACTTTCAAATCATGTGTTTGTTCTAATTAAACTCTTGTCTAGTATGGGAAGTGTACTTGGTTCGCTCTTTTTTTAATTAACTCGTTGGGTGTCCTCATTATCTCTCCACTAGATAAGGTGAAGGTGAACAAAGATGTGAGGATTCCAGGAAATTCTCTAGCTGTGGACAGATTGCTCTGCCCTGGTTATCTTTAAACCAGTGAATATTATACTTGTGTCTGAAATGTATTTTTTGTAATCATTGTAAGCACTACAAACAGGCACGGAAAGAGATTTATTTCTTTTAAGAGCTGGTACTTGGGATGTCTAAAGATGAAAAATACTAATTTTTGCTGAAATGTTATGGTTTTATGTGACGGCTGGCTAAATTAGCCAAAGCTTAGCTCTCAGAGGGACATGGGCATGAAATAAAG
>JAUZST010007116.1:0-14397 GCA_034779995.1 Parotocinclus haroldoi | reverse complement strand
AAAATAAGTTTAAAATAAATAACAAATTACAATTTAAATTAGTAGTAGAAAAAAATAATAATTCAAATTATAAAACTTGCTACTCCTACATTCAACCCTTACCCCAACCGTAGCCTGTTTTTTTTTCTAAAAGAAAGTCTCCACAAGGTAAGAAATGTCAGATCTGTCCACCCTTTTATGAGCATTTGGTCCTCAGAATGATATATAAGCTTGAATTGAGAGCACACACACACACAAACAAACACACGCGCACACACACACACACACACACACACACACACACACACACACACACACACACACAATCAGCCTCAAACTAACAACACAGTGATGCCATAGGGTAAACACCCGTTTCCAACATTCCTGGAACTTTCTTTCAGTTGCTAAACTCGGTAAAGTCACAGAAGTCTAGATACTACCAAGTAGGAGCAAAACATTTTCTGGAAGCTCGTGAGGCCGACCAAGATGCCAAAGCCTATTTGTGTGTTACGAAGCACACGTCATCTGTTTTCCAGACAGTGCCTGTTTATGTACAGCATACTGACACTGTCTATATGACATATACCGTGTGTGTGTGTGTGTGTTTTATATATATATATATATATACAGTGCATACAAAAAGTATTCCGACCCCTTTACATTTTTCACTCTTTGTTTCATTGCAGCCATTTGCTAAATTAAAGAAAGATCATTTTATTCCTTACTAATGTACACTCAGCATCCCATCTTGACATAAAAAAGGAGTAATAGTGAGTTAAAAACATATTTATAGTTTGGTTCATTCACATTTTCTGTAAATCGAGTCACATATTGCCTAATATTTCGTAATGCACTGTACAGAAACCCTGTGTTTAATATTCACACGTTTCCTGAGGGGGATGTAAGTGGAACACTGGTACAATGGAAGTGCAAATGTAACCTTTATAACCTTCACATAAAGCCATATGGGTCAACACGAAAATGTCTGAGGACTATTCTTAAACATATATCCATAGGGATTCCAACTTTTTTGGAACTGATCTAAAGACCAAGGGTTCTATAGCTTCTGGTGAGCCTTGCAATTGAGCATATATATATATATAACTGTATAAATAAATAACTGGAATATGTGAATAGAATTATCCATCGTTATAGACAATAGACTAGTGTTTTTGATCAGGTCTTTTGCCACCCATTTGCTATCTGATGGGTTTGGTGCCTATGCAAATGTACCTTGTGCATGTACCTTGAACTGGATGCTAGTTCACAGCAGAACAGGAAGACCAGCATTATAACCATTATGATGCAAATAACAAATGACGTTGACCTACATCTGTATATAGTTATATAAAGACAGTGCTGCTTGTGTGCAGATTTCTCGTTTAACGGAATAAACCTTGCACATAATTGTTACACAGACAGACTCTGCTTCAGAAAGTTTTATTAAACACTAAGTAATGAAGCAAGCGCCTAACTACATCAGGGATTAAGAATAAGGTGTTCAGAACAGTAGTCAGAGTGCATATACATTAACGTAATAATCCGATAACGATCAGATTTCTGCAATTATCTGATTATTCATGTACACAGCTTGGTCCAATCTAGAAATCAGATTAAGTAATTCAATAAAAACGAGCTGGTTTTACTCCAGTAATCGGAGTACTAGTATTATGCATACCAGTTACCTGAAGAAAAAAACAAGGTTGTCAGGTTCGGTGTTGCACAGCTACAGAGTTCACAAAAGCTGGGGGATGTTCCGAACCTAAATTTCACCTAATGAAATATCCCCTTATTTTTGTGAGCAATATGAACATGATCATCGAACAAGATCATCAAAAAGCAAATTAAAAGAAAGCAAAGAAAACACTGTGAGCAGTATGGTTACCGTAGCTGTAGTCGAATAGTCATGTTTTCTATACCTTACGCTAAAATAAACTTGGGAAGTCCCTGTTTTTTTATTTTAATGGCATGAAAACATATCTGAAATAATAGACCTACACAGTCTCTAAATTTAGATTCCAGCTTCAATGTTTTCTTTGACTACACCTTTCAAGACGACAAATTAATACATCCTGCTGGAACAAGTGTTTTATTTAGTAATTATTTGCATCAAATCTGCGGGTAACTGGTGTAACCGGGATCATCAGTGCGTTGCACACTCAGGTTGGAAATTAAAAAATTTCCAAAAATTAAAAGGTTTAAGACAATGTAAGACTTTTCTATTACGTGTTGGGTTTATAGTTTCCGGTATTTTCCTTTTTTCCTGACCCTTGCCCGACGTGCAAATTACTGTACAGTTGTACTCAACTTTTCTGAAGTACTTCCAGACAACCAAAGGTTGATTTCACAGTGTTTTTAAAAAGAGCTTCTTTCTCTACTATCTTCCTGCATCTTTGGCATTGTTTATTTCTCCTTATCTCTAGTTGACTACAACATCCCATTATGACTAGTGGATGTCCTAGTTGACTAGTCTACACAACCTCTGTGCAAAGTCCATTGACAATGAGAATGGCTTCTTTTGAATAGGTCAGGTGCGGAATTGTTAGGTGGGATCTGGCACCCCTGGAATTAAGCGCTAAATGGAGAAACTCCATATATACTCAAGTAAGTGAAGAATTTGATTAATGTTTAAAAAAAGTCAATTTACGTTACATCTTGCGGCGAGATTACTGGCTGGTCACGAAATCCTAAATCCTGTAAATGTAAAATGCATGTATACTCCTTGACTGAGTTGCTGACAAAATCTGATTTTCCGTAGTAATCGGATTATTAAACTAATGTAAACGCACTGACAGATTGAGTCAGAGCACGGTGTGTCAGTATGCAGCAGGATCATTGGGTGTGCAGAAAAATTAGCCAGCGTGAAGCTGATGAGTCAGCGAGAGCAACTAGTCTGCATTAGCTTGACCTGCCTGCCTGGCACTCTTTATATATATTGCGCGGATAAAGCTGGATCTGCACTCCACTATACGAGAGCCATGTAAATTGCAGTTGAGTTGCGGATGTCTCAGCACACCCTGAGGCATAGCCTATCACTTTATGTGTGCAGTATCCTAGCCATTTAGTCAATACCATTATGCAGCGATGTTCCATATAGCTTTGCTTTCATTTATGTAGTATACCTGACAATGCCATGCTCAAAATTCAGTGAGCTCTATAGAACGACGTTCTTTTATAAATGTTTTAAAGACAGACTGCATGGCTAGATTCTTGATTCGGGGGCCGAATGAAACAGCTGAATTCAATGATTAAGATGTGGGTCCCAAAACTTTAGTCCATGTTCAGTCTAGAGATACACCGACTGATTTTCAGTTGACCAATCACAACCAGCAATTGGCCGATCAGTCTCATATAGGCTAACCGATTCTGTGCCGGTCATAGACGGTCACACTTGCGCTCCATGACGGAGCACTAAAACAATCGCACGCTACTTCCACTAACAATAATTCCCAATGTAATTCTAAAATTATTTTAAACAAAGTCTTAAACTGTGTGTTTGTTTGTAGGACAGAGCAGTGCCGACACACACTGATGACGAGGGCACGTTAGATTTCAGTTGTGCTCCTTAGTATATAGTGCAAGACTAGAGGGGGAAGTGATTTGGTGTTTTTTGGATTACAGCCATGTCTTTAGCATTCTAGTTCTTAACAACAGAGGAAGAACTCCAAAAACAATTATAAGACATTTAAAACGGCATCACCTGACTGAATATGAAGAATTTGACAAAGCTAAAGCTAACTCTCTTGAGATTGCAGAGCCAGATGCAAGCAAGCAGCTGTGGCTATCTTTCTTTTTAATGGTAGATGTTTTAATTACTAGAAAAGCTGAACAAAAATGGGCCAATCATATGTACATCTCTAGTTCAGACAAATGTCAGAAGTGGGTTTCAACTGCACGTGTCCAGGGGAGACTGAGACTTGAACGCAGCACCTTAGAGCACCCTGACAGACTATAGTCTGCATCCTGTATACAGCCTTTAGATTAAACAATAAATGACCCTAACCTGTAGGTACGCTGCTCACAATAATTCGGGGGATTTTTCTGAATGAAAATGAAGAGATTTTTAAAAAAGGGATTCGATTTGATTTTATGAACAAGATCATTAAAAAGCAAGTGAATAGTCAAAGAAAGCGAGATGCAAACATAGCTATCGCGATTGAGTATCAAGTGACATATTCATGATTAACAGAAGCATGTCAAACTGGGCGAGAGTGCCACACATTGACTGTTTAGTAGGGTGTATGGTCATCCAACATTGTCAAAACACACTGACAGTGATGGAAAATGGAAAAGATCAGATTGTCCAGCAGTTCTTGTGGGATCCTCTGCCAATATAGCTCCTGGGCATATTCCAGCTTAATATTAGTGTTGTGGGAGGCATTGGATGGTTTTCCAGGCGTCTTCCCAGGAAATCCCAAGCATGTTCAATGGGATTCAGGTCTGGAGAATGTGAAGGCCAGTCCGCGCATTCCATTCCCGCCTCCTGAAGCATGTTGTTGACGACATGTGTACGGTGGGGCCTTGCATTATCGTCCATGAAAACAAACTTGTTTCCAACTGCTCCAGCATAGACTACCATTATAGGGTGCAGAACCTCAAATATGTCAATGACAGCAGTCAATTTCTGATGAGGTGGAGCTCGGTACGACCACCAATGCTGATGCCAGTCCAAACCATGATTTCACCACCACTGAGTCCCTTTCTTGACCACTCATCACAGGTCCAATGACAATGCTCATCAGTCCACATTTTACGAGTTCTACGTTGTTCAGCAGATAATGCAATGCCGACTTCCTATCTGTTGTCCAGTGGCAGCAAGAAACTGTCCCCGAAATTCTGTTGCATTGCTGCACCTGCTCCTTCCTGCCAGTTGGGTCAAGTAGTGGTCATCTCTTGCTGTTGTGGCACATGGAATGTTCCAAGTGCTGTTGCGACTGTTGACTGTGTCAGACCAGCTTCAAAACGTCCTACAGCTGGCCATGCTTCACAAATCATGTTACAGAGGCATTGCAAGGGCTGGGAAATTGCAGGGTGTCTACTTTCAAGATCATTGAACATTGACATACTCCAGCACTTTCAGCCTTTTATGCTGTTCACAAAACTTTCATTAGGGGATATTTCATTAGGGGATATTGCAAATAAAAATTAGGGGATAATTAAATATCTCCTAATTTTTGTGAGCATTTTCACCAATTAAATATAACTTGTTTTGCATCTAATTTGCATTATAAAACAACTTTCTTTGACTTGTCATTTGCTTTGTTCAATAACAAGATCAAATGCTTCTTCGTATTCATTTTAAAATATCCCCTAATTTTTGTGAGCAGTGTAGTTAGGTGCATAAACAATATGGGCAAAAGTATAGCATCGTAATCGTTCATAATCACTGAATTTAGGTGTTTTATTCAGCTCCATTGTCAAAGCATCGAGCACCTAGCATGAAGTCTGCCTTTACAAACATTAGTGAAAAAATGGGTCGTTCTTAAGAGCTCACTGAAATTAAGTGTGCTATTGTAATACGATTCCAGTGCAATTCAATTTCTACATTCCTAGATATCGCAAGATTAGCTGTAAGTGGAATAATTGAAAAGTGGAATTTAGGAACGACACCAGTGCAGCCACGAATTTTCAGACCTCTTAAAGTTACAGAGTGTGTTCCCCATTACTTACACTGAGTCACACTGAGATGCCAACTGACTGTCTTTGGACTGTAAGAGGAAACCCAAGCAAACACAAAGAGTATGAGCAAGCTCCACATAGGCAGCGGCCAGAGTGGGATTCGAACACTGGTCTTAGGAGCTACGAGATCAACCAATACATCACCAGAGCGCATTGCAGGTTGCAATTCTCTCTTAATATTTGCTGAAAACCGTTTACGAGACAACACAGAAGTCCAAATGAAATTGACATGAATTGAATTACAATATATGAAATGCTATATACGCTGCTCATAAAGTGTAAAGAACACTCTGAAAACACATCGGATATCAATGGGAAAATGTTCTGATATGGACTGGGTAATACGTTGGGAACGAAAGGACACATCGTGTGATAAAAATGAAAATTATCACCTTACACAGGGTAGAATTCATGCCATTTAGAATAATTCTATGTGCCCTGGTGATGTATTGGTTGATCTCGTAGCTCCTAAGGCCAGTGTTTGAATCCCACTCTGGTCGCAGGGTAGGATTCAAAGAGATCAAAGTGAGAAAATGATGCAGCAGGCTAGTCCATTTAGCCAAAATTTAATTGCAGAAACTCATGCCTCCATATGCATATGTGCATGCCTGACAACATCGAGGTGTGTTCCTAATGAAACAACAATGGTATCCTGGGGGATCTCCTCCCAGATTTGGCGGTGTCGGATGGACCTACTGGATGTAAGTAAGGGTGTAAGTAACTGGGTGGTAAGGGTGGATAGCATTCAATGGTGTGAATTCCTTAATCCTCCACGTGAGTATTGTCAGGCACCAGAAGGAACCTAGGACCCACTGCACCAGCGTAGGTTCAACGAGCAACGGGTTCAAGGATTGCTATAGGGCTCTTGCAGAATCCATCCTGTTCCTCCTTGCACAAAATAGCAGGGGTCATGGGCCTTCTATGGCCTTGTCCAGTTCTCCTAGAGCCTCCTGAAATATCCTTCATTCTTCTGTGCTGGGACACACAGCAAACCCCCTGACAACGGCATGTATTGATGTGCCATCCTGCATGGGTTGGACACCCTGTGCATCCTCTGTAGGGTCCAGGCTCTGCACCATGGTACTAGAAGTGACACTGGCCCTAGTAAACTGCAAAACTAGCTAAAAATCAGCCAGAAAAGACGAGGGTGGACAAAATTCCAATGACCTCCTCCTATTAAACCATTCCTGTTTTAGAGGTCATCTCATTGTTTCTCCTCCAGTGGTCATGGCTATTTCATTAACATCCAAAGCAGCTGAGACGGATAAACACAAAAACCCACCCCACCCCACTCCACCCCACTACTTAACTGGCCAGATCAATACCCAATAGAAGTTGAATTGAATCGATGCTATACCCTTATTAAAATGTGTTCCTCAAATTTTTTTTCCAATGCATTTTTCTACAAGACACACAGTGCTTAGCGAGAAAATACACATCTGTCTGTACCCTGTAAATGGGACACAACCTTCTACTGCATATTGCATTTTATTAATACTTTTAAAGGGTAATCTATATCACACACAGAACAATAAGCTTTAAGCACAGTGTCCTTTCGAGCTTATTCCTATCTGGAACAGGATGCAGGTTCAGGACACTTTCAGAACATGTGCTCAGGGGTGTCCTCAGACCCACTTTACTGCCACGTGCCCAGATGTTGAGGTGGCCCACTGAAATCACATCATTCAAATGTCATTTTAAAATCTGGATTGATGAGCAGCACTACAGGACGCAAACTCAAATTCAATACAGGCACTACATTTCCCAAAACGCCTCAGCAACTCGAGCAGCTAAGGCTTTAAGTCGAAGAAAGTTCCTTTCATTTTTTTTCCTCATGTAATAATGGGCATTGGCAAATATTTAAAAGAAAGCCAGGCATGCTGCAGACAAGGGAATGATAGTTCATGGCTATGTTTCGGCCAGCCACTTATATCAGTATAACCTTCCAAAAGTAGGGTACGTATTAGACCACTAAACCAAAGGAAACCTATTTAGTGTTTAATAGACTTATTATTATGCACCCTTGCGCACGTGCCACAGACTGGCAGCCACAGGGTACAGCTGTGTCCCTCTAAATTCCGTGTGTGCAGAATACCCCAGTAGGACGAGGACTCTGGAAACACCCTTAATACACACACATTTTAAAATATTTTTCAAGAAAAACGTGATCTATAGGAACACAGTTTTAATTCAGTGTATACACGCGGTACGGTGCACAAATGAGGGGCATTGCCTTCTAATGCATTTTGCATTGTTTCGTAGTTTTATGGGTCATCGCACGGGAATCTTTCAGCGCAGTCTTCTTTCTACGATCTGAAACAGGACGGGACACTTTCAGCACAGGTGATAGAAAAACACCATGTGACTCTACAATAATGGACCGGTATCGATTCAAATGCCAGCATCGCAAACCCAGGTTAACGCTACACCTACTCCATCCACCTGCACATCTTACCTTTACCTGGCCGACATGTACTTAACATCGGCCACTCCGCGCGACCCAGTGTATCACCGTAAACCAAAGGTATCTAAGGTCCAACCTATAACGTCGCTAAAGTAAATCAGGTGCAACAAAAAGTCCCATCGGCCACTCACCTTTTAAATCCCAGGCTTTATCCTGCGCAAGGAAAGTTAATTTTCGGCACTTCAGCAGGTCCTTCCGAGCGTAGAGGCTCTCGAGCCGATGTGTGACTCTCGCGCGCTCGTCCTCGCCTTTAAGCGGCAGCGCGCCTCGTGAACGCGTACGGCGTACTGTACCGTTCCTTACTACCAGGATTACGACGCACGGTAAAGTTTATTTAGCCTGCCATAACTACCTAATTTTGTATAAATTTAAAATGTATGTATTTATTTATTTAATCAGTGTATATATAGGCGCATCAGCATCAATAATTGTGCCAGGATCAAGGTTATAACGATGCCAGTATAAACACTTCCATGCACGTGAAAATGTTGACCGACCAATTAGTCCAACTAATGACTGAAACGTGAGAAGAAACTGGCAAGACTGTCATGAGACCCACTTTACTGGGACACGAGACCCAGTGAAACGTTGCTGCGCCCCACTAAATTAACCAGTGGTAAAAAAAAAAAGAGTCAGTCGTATTCTGAGTGAGCGGATGTACAGGACAGACTATGCAAATTCACTACAGGCACTACATTTCCCATAATGCCCCAGAATCTTTCCGAAAGCTTCAGACGCTACGTTTAAGTTGTAGCAAACGTCTTTGTGCTGCCATGCAGAATAAAAAAAAGTAAGCTCCTCAGCAAGGCCTTATTAGGAGACAGTATTTATTAATAATTAACGAATCAGCTTGTTTATTATTAGAATTTGTATCCTTATTATGGGAGGCAAATCAGTAAAAAAAAATTAATAATGAAACGTGCAAACCTCTTTTTTTGCCATTTTTTCCATACATTTGCAGAAATATCAGGTGAAAATTGAAAATAAAATGAAATACATACATTTGCCTCTTAATCTTCAGTATGAGTTTGAGTCAGGGACAAAAAAAAACATTTAAGTCAGCTATTTGTTTGTTGTTATATTTTGGTCATCCAACCTGGAAAAAGTGGAAAAAATAATAGGGAAAAGAAAATATAATTTTTACACTTTTCTGTCATTTCTTTGCAAACGCAATATGTGCAAAAACTAAAGTAAGTTTAGTTAACGCCAATAAAAACAATTCCCAAGTGTTAATTTGCTCTTTATTTCTGATCCATGGCACAATAAAACCCGCTTTAGTGTTAAATCACTTCTAAATCTATTTAGTATTTAACAGACTTATTTTTTTTATCAAGCCGGGCGCAGTAAAACAGCATCTTGCACCACCGTGTCACTTTTTTACAATGTATAATATTATCTGTGTGTGATATTGTCTGTGATTTGGGGGTAAATTAGCCAATCACTAAGAAATATAAGCCTATATATTTTAGATTTATGTTTTCTATATAATTTATATTACAGAAATTTAAAACGAACCAATATAAAATCTTATATTACTATAAATATGAATTCAACTCACCAGCCATTTTATTACATACACCTCTTCAACTGCTCATTAACATGTAGACACTGTCAAGATGACCAAGTGAAAATTCAAACCGAGCAGGAGAGAGGGGAGGAAACGTGACTTAAGTGACTTTGAAAGTGACATGTTTGTTGGTAATAAACAAGTGTGGTCTGAGTAGTTCAGAAACTGCAGATCTAGTGAAATTTTCAAGCAAAGCCATCACTGGGGTTTATAGAATATGGTCCAGAGAAGAATATCCAGTGAGCGGCAGTTTTCTAGGGGAAAATGCCTTATTGGGGCAAAAGGAGGGTCCAACGTGGTACTAGCAAGGTGTAAATAATAAAGGGGCTGGTGAGTGTAAGCCTGACTAATGCAACATATGCATGCACAATTGTCTGTTTATCATCTGCTGTTGTAACAGTGATCACTGTCAGTCCTATGATAGACCTCCAGACGTTCTGGCTGGAGCACGTTTTTACCCTGCACTTCCCAAGGATAGGCATCAGAGATACTGCAATCCTGAGCAGTTTATGAGCATTATGGAGGGTTCAAATGGCATAGCAAAAGCCTTTATGTACTGCAGATACACTATTTGTAATTCAATTCTTATGAAAATAAATATGAAGAAATATATCCACAGCAACAATTATTCATTTTCTGTTGGTCTACAACGGACTGGGTTTCCATTCAGGGCACACTTATTCCTGCCCAATATGTTCTCCAGTCCCTGAATAGGAAAAGTCAGAAGAGAGAGTTATTGTTGTTATTATTCATTCATTCATTCATTCATCATCTTCCGCTTAATCCACACAGGGTCGTGGACCAGCCGGTGCCACCGGAGTACCTGGAGTAATCCCATGCAGACTCCACACAGAAATGACCCAGACTGTTCCACCCTGGAATTGAACCCAGGACCTTCTTGCTGTGAGGCACTGGTACTACCCATCAAACCACCGTGCTGCCCCTGCTGTTATTAATTAATACTAATTAACACTGCTAATACTACTACTATTGCTACAAATACACACTAAAGTTATTCATTAGCATGCACGAGGGTTCCGAACAAAAATATGGAGTGAAAAATGAGAGCATGTACGATCTTCATTACCACTCTCCATGTAAGATCCAAAACGATAATGAGAAATCCAGTGCCAGCTCACACCCCAAACACTGCCCATACAGACTATAATTAATGCCAGCTTCATTTGTTAGACCATGACAGAGGACGTGGCGCTTGCGTTTTTGTTTATTCTTTCAGCCATAAACCATTGCTTTTGCCAAGACGGACTGATGTCCAAGGCTGCAGGGAGACACCTCCTTTTAGTAGGTGTACGGCCTGTAATTGCACACTGCACAAGCGGTCATCCACTGAAGCTCTATTTTGGAGTTTAAACACAGGCTTTGAGGGGAAACTCGCTGATCTCCACCCTCTTTCTCTGATTTCCGTAGGGATGATAGCCAAAAATTCACCAGGAGAAAAAACAGGGGCTCCTTCCAACTGCCTTGCCAACACGATCATCATATTTTGCCATAATAGCTGCAATTCAATGGCTGTCATTGTAAAAAGTAACAGATATGCATATACAAGTGCAGTATGTTCCACCTAATGTCCTTCAGTTTCATGTTTGTTCACTTTAATGATGAGATCCTAAATGCAACAAATTATAAAAGGGATTAAAAATCTGTCTTTGTGACCAGATGTTGTGGCCGTAAACAGCTGGTCACCTCAACAACCAATCATTTATGTGGATCGAGCAGAGGCAGGAGTTAAGAGATTTACACATTTACGTGTGTTTGCAAATAGTTTTTTTTTTTCTGAAAATACTCTTCGAATTTATATTACAGTTCAAAGACTATGCGATCATTGTAATGCCTGTCACATGTCCATTTTGGGGAACACCCTGGTTCACTGAGGCCTTCACCTAAGGCGGTGGTTAAATGGTTCATACACACCATAGCGTGGTCAAACCCTAAATATGCATGCAGCTCATCCATTGGATTGCTTTGGATGGCAAACATTTGGATAATAGGTGCTCAGGTCCTTTATTTCTTTTGGGAAACCCCAATTCACTTCAGAAGCCATCTATTTTTAAAGTTGTTGCAATGTGGAAGTTCTGACTGGACTTTAATTGGCGTTTCATTAATACATAATTTAGTCATTGTGAGTCATATTGTTGCTTTTATGGCTTTAAACGGGACCTAGGTAAAAAAAAAAGGGGTCTTAAAACAGGAATTATCCATCTGATAATATAAAATACAAAAACAATATTTAACCAATGAATAAAAGTTGTCTGAAGGGCTGGAGGCTTGATTTCGGGATATGTGAAGTTTAGATCAATCAATAATTTGAGGGCCAATGCACAGCTCTCTACCGTCTTTAGTGCTTCAATCTTTAATCTTAAATCCTCACATGTACTGCCATGTTTATACACGTTTGTTTGATTCTCCACACAGGTTACTGCATAGATACTTTGCTATAGGTGTGCATGTGGAAATAAACAGTGCAAAACAGATTCCTCAGTACGACATTGTTAAAACAAAATAATAAGAAAAGGCCATTCATTACAGCGGTTATTACTCTGGGTAAAGGTGTTATTAGTCACAATGTGAAGCAGAGACCTGTTCAGCCCCACACAAAAGCCATTAAGCTGATGAAACTAGCACTCGCTTTTTTTTTTTTGAAGAAGAAGAATCTGCTATAGCTCCGTTTTGCTAACTCTTTTAAAAACTACAGCTATCTTTTTCAGCATACCAGGTCCCATTTGTTAATTTAAGTAAACATTTCTTATCGTTCATTTTGCCGTTTTCTGAAATTTCTTCCGTATCATTACACCATTATTTCACAGAAATTCACAAAGTCAATTGGAATGTGTAATGTGCTGCATACTGACTGCTCAGTGCAATGATTCATCTATTTACAAACCTGGGACATTATTGAGAATTTGGGAATTTAGTCATTGTGAGATTGGGTGATATTTGTGTTTTTATGGCTTTAAATGTCAGGCAAAAGGGTCTCATAAGTTACCATTACCTCATAATAATCCAATGAATAAAAGGTGTCTGAGGGAGAGGAGGCTGGATTTCAGGATATGCGCAGGACCCTGTGAAAGTTTAAGTTAGATCACTCAATAATAAATCCGCGCTACTCCTTAGAGGCATATATTTCGATTTTTGTAAATCTAATTTCAATTTGCTATTCAATTTATTGGGACCAAGTGGGTTAGATTTTTTAAGGTATTAAAAGGCCCCGTAAATGATAAGGAAATCTCCGACAGCAGGAGTTATACGCATATACACTGTAAATCATCACGCTAATACTTTTTCAACAAATCTATTCCATCGTACCGGAATGCCCTTTAATATTTGCATTATGTTCTGTGAAACATAACATGGACCAAAATGGATGCTGCCCAGACATCGCCATAGACTCATTGTGTTTTATTTTAAACAACAATATTAATTAAAATAAGATAGGAAAACATTTTGGTACAATTCAGTCATTCTTATGTTTTAGAAAATGTGAAATTCTCTCCTATAACAAACGAAAAGAACTGTTATCTTGACTGAGATTCTTTCGGCTGTCAGCAGGTGGTGCAAGAGTTCACATGTACTAGTTTCCTGTCATTTATATATGAATTAGATATACGGGTAAGCTCCATTTAATGTCTATCCAAACACGGTCTCAAATAACAATCCATTTTTATAGGAGATAAAAATCGGATTTGTAACTCTAGGCATTCACAGAGTTCACAGCTTTCTTAAATACGTTTTATATTTACCTTACAATACCAAAAACTATGACTAGACTAACTAGACTAACTTGATGCCCTGTTAGCATCTATTATTATCTAGTATCTATTATCAACATCCTGCTTTACAGAATGCAATGCAGCCATTAAACAGTGCATAGCTATATATATATAAATTTAAATGCATAGCTATAAATATATAAATTTTTTGATTTTTTTTTTTTATATGAGTTATATGAGATAGATTGTTAAAGAAGACTGATTTTGGATGGATGGACGGACTTTAAATGGCGCATAAATAAAAGAAAAAGAACCTGACTGCATTTCCAGCTTCCTTATTGCTTAGTTGCTCTGTAGCTACATGCCATAGGATTCTGATGACACAATGGACTGAAGTCTCTCCGTTTGTTGCATGGAACCTTCTAAGAGTGTGTCGGTTGAAAACTACTTTGGCTCAGTGTACCTGCTAAATGTTGCAGTTTAAATGTAGCTATGTTCAATCAGAAAGTAATGGGTGGTTTCTTATTGCTTGTGTTTTAGTAAATTCTCAAGGAGACATCAATTGTAGGTGTTGTAGTGTTGTAGTGTAGTTGTTAGTGTGAAACCCGTGCCTTTTTAGATGAACACAAAGATTGAAGAGAGGCACACACGAAGCTCTTCCTCAACTGCTTTCAGTCTCTCTGTGTTTTTAGTTTTTATAGCAGTCATGCTTGAAAAGCTCAGCTCACATAGATATGTCGTGGAAAATGGGGGCAATGTTGAAATAGCTCTGTTTGTCAGAATTGAAAACTCTTTAGCAGCAGTCAACCAAAAACTGTCCAAAGACAGATCAGCAAAGCTTAGCTTTAAACTGCGGTCTTGTCTCAGTTCAGTTAGTTCCTTTCCATTTCCAGCATTTAGCAAACGCTCTTATCCAGAGCGACTTACAATTAATACAGTCTTACATTTTTAAGCAATTGTGGGTTAAGGGTCTTGCTCAA
>JAUZST010007115.1:0-14399 GCA_034779995.1 Parotocinclus haroldoi | reverse complement strand
TGTGTGTGTGTGTGTGTGTGTGTGTTTTTAAAAAAAAAAAAAAAAAAAAGCCTCTGGCTCTGTATGGAAAATTAATCACTGGACGTTCAGCCCGGAGATGTTTGACAAAGTACAAGACCCTCTCTGTTCTTGGAGCCGATTCTTAACGACCAGAGATGAGCCAGGAAAGTTTGTCTCCCTCCTCACGAGAACCTCCACCTCGCCGAGGATTGATGATCGCCGCCTGGGGGAAAACAACGCGGGGAAATATTTGCCTGCATTTTCCGAGCTGCCGTCGCCCCTTTTTTTAAATCAAATACAACAAAGCGGGCTTGTTAGGTGAAGCTTGGAGATCTCACAGGACCAGCGAGGAGCTCTGATTTTCAGAACGTAAACCGTAAAAACCTGATCCTAAAACCCATCACAGCAGCTCCTGGGCCTCAGAGGCTCTAGTCAGCTCCTGGAAGTAGGCGTTGCCAGGTACCTCGGATCGACCCCTGGGCTGGGCTTAAGTTACAGAACCCTGGGATGGATTGTCGTCCCATAAGTATGGTCCCTCCTCCTTCAGACCCGGTCAGTAATGCCAGCATATGATTGGCGGCTAAGGTCCTGGACCATGGACCTCTGCCCCTTTTAGGACCTTGAGCAAGCAAAAGGACCCACAGACATGTTTGTTGAACTTTTCTTTCAACGGGAGCTTCTTCACTGATGAAAGATGGCAGCAGATCCTAGTTTTAAAAAGCTTCCCGATCGAGCTTCTTTGGACGGTCGGAAGATCGACTGAGGCTGCCAGGTGCTGCTGTTGCTCGAGTGTAAGGGGAGCTCACACTAAATACTGACGCCGTAGCCCGTCTCTGTTTTTATGATTTGTTTCTGTGTATTTAGTTCCCTGCTCACACCTTTCCTGCACTTACTAACACTGGTGTGTCTAAACTAAGGGTGGCCTAAGACTTTTGCGAGACCCGTGCAGCTTGGATCATCAAGCTGATTCTAACAAATCGCTCAGACTTTTGCAAACGTTGCAGAACACACACTTTGAGAAGTGAGAGCGACGGGCGCTAGGGCTGGCCGTGGACGCCTGGGGGGGGAGGGTGGCGGTGGGGAGGGTGGCGGGTGTTTGTGGTTTACAGATAGGATAGATAGATAGTTTTTCCAGCATGGCTTTAAGAGATCAGACGAAACTGTGTTTACGTGGGAAAGCAACAAAGCTCGCTCGTTTCCCAAATTTGGACTGACGGCAGAAGATGGGTTGGGATTTGATGAAGCTTTGATTGGGACGGTTGTGCTCAATCAGATGAGAATTTCAAACAGCCCAGGCCAGGACTGTTATCCCAATCAGAAATAGGCACGATCACCAACGCGTGTCCCTAGGCACGAGAGGCGACAGTGGCAAGGAAAGAATCCTGGAAGAGCCAGTGGAACCACAGAGTGGACTCTCTAAGAGAAATCAATCAGACAAAGTTCAAACCGGTGTGAGTTTGGCCCGAAAAGATGAAGGTTTCTCCGTGGTTCTTTTACCTTGTTTGGTTTTAAACTTGTTTTCCATCTGGGTTCTGTGTTTGTAGGGACCTGTGGGGCTTGCTGGAATTCCAGGCGTGGCCGGTACACCCGGGGAAAAGGTAACGTTGCTTTTCAGACGGATGCTCTTGCTGTTGTGACTTCAATAAGGTGAAATCACCACGGACCTCCTTTACTGTGCACCAAGAACTGTTTAGAATGAACCGGTACTCGGCTGGAACTAGGGAGCTGGAAAAGGGACGGATTTCGGAGCTTCTGAAAGATCACGTACACAATCTAAACCCATCGATAATCTGACATACCCATGACCAATGGGAAACGGGCCTCGGCTGACCAAAGGACCCTGTGCCAAAGGCAGTGGGTTTGTGACTTTCTGACATTCTGGTATGGATGTTCTGCTCAATTTACTGGCCATAACGACCTCTTTGGAGCCGTGGACCAGCTGGGAAATGACTGGCTTGGTTGTTCAGTTTCATCACTGTCCATTTCTACAGGTCATGTGATAACAAACGTCCCAAAAAGAGGCTTATACGCCAATAAACAAACTTGCGTCCACCATCGGTCATGCTTGGGCTGAAGAGATATTGATTGGGTTTCCTGTTTTGATTCATGCTATTTTTGTTTTTTCTTAACCTCGTGATGGCTTAGGCTGTAAGAGTTAAGTGTACGTTTTTACTAAAGTACCTTGGTACTGTTGTCGGTTCGCAGGGTGATCGTGGTCCGGCGGGGCCTTTGGGTCCACCAGGGGAGAAAGGATCGACGGTAAGCACGCTAAACGTCACCTATCAGGACATTAAGAAGAATGAAGGCTGCCAGATGCCTTCAGATTTTAGCTTAAATGGCCTTCTGTGGATCACATTCCAATGGCATGGTCGATGTCCAAGCCAAATTTGGACTCTGTTACTGGATCGGATGGATCGTTAAAATGTCCATAATGACACTTGTAATGAATCACTGGCTCTGGTCTTGTTTTTTTATGATTTCAAGGGTTATCCAGGCTTGCCAGGAGGCCCTGGAGATGTTGGTCCACAAGGTCCACCAGTAAGTTCTGCTTCGTCTGGGTAGCTCTCAAGTTCTTTCATAAGTGGCCGTATTAGCCGTTGATATATTTGTATATTTTATTTCAGGGTCCACCAGGTCCCAGGGGTGCAGCAGGTGTTTCTGGAGTGAAAGGAAGAAGGGTATGATCGTTTTGCGGGCCTTCACCCAGCGCTTTCTCGCTTACAGAAATGTGTTGGCGCCCCCTTTTGGAGAGCGGTCGCGTTTGTTTGTTTGTTTTTTTTATTTTTTATTTTTTTATTTGAACAAAATGAGCCTGCTGGTTCACAGAAGCACGGGGTTTTCCGGAAACACGTGGTGCGAGCTTAGAAGGTTAGATCGTTTTTTAAATCCAGGTCTGTTGATGGTCCTGACTGATCGAATCTCCCGGATGAGCGAACACTCGCCAAACGGCACCTATCAAAGGGGTTTAAAATGATATGGAAAGGTGAATCACATCGTCCACGCTACACTGATGTTCTTATTTCTCCCGATTTTGGTCCTTGGACCCCAACACACGTCCACAGTCATACAAAGGGTCGCTGTCTGAGCTCGACGGGAGTCGATGGAAAGTGTAGCATGACCCAGCATGTGGGTTCCAGCTGAGGGAGTCGTGCTACTGCAGGATTTGAGTCTGTCTGTTTACGGCATCGTTAGCTAACTAACGTCTGATTGCACAGGAAGCCTTGTGTGAGAACGTCCCCTATACCAGCGTATACGTTATACACATGGTAGCACTTATTCTAAACACAAACATCCTAACACACACACACACACACACACACACACATGTGTGTTTGGATTGTTTAGGGATGCTGCTGCTGCTGCTGCTGCGTGACTCCATCTCATCGTCTTAAGTACATAAGTTAATGGGCTGTGCTGTTTGACTCAGGATAAGGTTTTGGGATTTGTTTTTGTTTTTTTTAACGTCTGCCTGACATGAAGCCGAGGAAAGGTTCGACGTTACAACATGTTCTCAGTGGGACTGAACTAAAAGCCTAAAGCAGGGATGTGTGGGATCAGAAAAGACTGCCCTAAGAAACCTTTGTAGGCTCTCGATCCAGTCCGAGGAAACCATTGGAAAACCAAACCCAGGTAGCAATGGTAGCGCCAACGATGACGCCTGTGAAAGTTGTTCATGAGATACTGAACCTGAGCTTCTCAATGCTGATGAGATTTTAATAAGGGAAGCTCCTCGTCGTTCCGAGTTTCAGTCATTCGGAGCTTATTCCAGGAAACGTGGCTAGACAGGTAGGTGGAAAAACGGCTCCCATAGGCTGCAGTCTGGATCTACAGCAGGTGTCAGAATGTCAAAACAAGATCTGACACGCTGCAAAAATGATTATTGAGGTGTTCCGGCCTGGGGAGAATGTGACTTTGTGGCTGGCTGATGGTGGAGCTGTTCTTACTGATCCTTATAATAATAACAGCAACCATAAACTGTTTGGAGATTTTCCTAGATAGTTATTGAAGGCCAAGCTTCCATGTCTGTGTCCGAGGTACAGGTTCCTGTGATGGTCAGCAGACCTTCCATCCCCTTCACCCACCCCCTAAACAAACCCAGCCAAGATCAGGGCTCCACTGGTGGTCTGTGTCCACCTTGTAGACGGTGCCCATAATCTCATATTTGGAGTTCCAAATCTGGGGTGGTTTCATGAAGGATAAACCACTGTTTTGGACTGGAACCGCATCGCTTTTACCGCTGAATCCACGTTCTGTTTGGGCTCAGATGATGGCCGGGTTCGAGCATGGAGGTCTGGTGGTGAGGGCTTTAACCCTGCCTCTGCCCCTGCCCCAACTCCTGGTGTGATGTTCTGGGGTGCCATCGCTTAAGACAGTCGGTCACCCCTGGTAGTGATACAAGGGACACTAACAACACAGAGATATGGCCGGGCTTCCAACTGGCATTTTTCAGCAGGGTAATGCTCGCCCAAACACAGCAAGGGTTTCTCAGGAGTGTCTCCACCAGATTGCAACACCTTCCTTGGTCTGCTTGACTGCCGCTCCACCCAAGTGCCCACGGGTGGCCGTCTTGTCCAATATCTGTTGTGAAATCAGATCTTAAAGCTTCGCGTAACGCTGGCATCTCCTTTTCCTTCTCTCTGTCCGTCCCCAGGGGCCAAGAGGAGCTGATGGACCACCTGGAGAACCAGGACCAGAGGGTATCAAGGTATGAGTCCGTCTAACTTTAATCACATTGAGAACCAACCAGGCAAGATAGGATTTCAGAGGCGTCAACCACCGCTGTGTGCGTTGGGATCTACGCGAAACACACACTAGGATGCAGTTCGTAAACGGTGCCACCCAGTGGTCAAAAAGATGCACCGTATACTTGTTACCTAACTAAACGGTGTACCTGACTCCTGTCTGTCTCGCTGGTTCTTTACAGGGAGAGAAGGGAATCGCAGGCAAGAAAGGATCTCTGGGGTTTATCGTAAGTCCCGCTGATCTGCTCTATAAAATGATTAGTATAAACGCTATGAGATATGAGATAAATCTCCCTTTACCAGAGGTGGGATACGAACCACAGTGACTCCGTGTGTTCCCAGAGTTGAGCTTTTCGATCCGATTGTTCCAGATCAGATCGTGGTTGGAAATCGGAGCACCAAAGCCAATGCTCTCTGTCTGTACTCGACACATTCGAAGAGGCTTGGCTTTTTGGGGGGATTTTTTTTTTCTTTTCAACGACCCCGT
The DNA here is from genome assembly GCA_034779995.1 of Parotocinclus haroldoi. Taxonomy (NCBI): domain Eukaryota; kingdom Metazoa; phylum Chordata; class Actinopteri; order Siluriformes; family Loricariidae; genus Parotocinclus; species Parotocinclus haroldoi. Next base: position 9,170 of record JAUZST010007115.1, on the reverse strand, counting down.
GGCTTATTTCTCTCGCGGGATCTGGCAACCTCGGAGTGAGATGAAGACCGAACGCTTTGCTTGAGAAAATTACACATTTGACTATTTAATGAATCTAGGTTTCGCTTTTGCCTATTCCTCATTTAAAAGATGTTTATTAAGTGTATGTAAACACGCTCCATGTTGGCCCCCTAGTTACCGATGTGAGCCTGGTCACTGGTACAGATAGTCTGGGGCTATTTATTTTAGTTTGTTGTTTGGTATTTTCCGGACCCTGAGCTGTTTGCCTGATTTACCTGTCCGTTTTTACAGGGTAAAGCTGGAAGTCCAGGGAAGCGAGGCTCTCCAGGACCACCGGTACGTACGACATGGGCTAATTAAAGATTTTAACGCGGGAAACTTGCAATCAGTGTGCGATCTGTCTAATCCTTTCACAGCAGGTGCAGCATGTGTCTTTTGTCCTGCCGTTGTGTTCATTGTTCCCTCGTGTGTGTGCCATCATGACCATGTTTCCACCTGTGTGGTTGGGGGTGTGTTACTAAGCCGGGCCGTACTGTATTTTGTCTTTGTACGTTGTTGTTATGGCTGTGTGTAAGCACCTTTTTTTTATCCTTTTGCGTCTCGTAGTCATTTCTTTCCCGCGTTTCTCACAGGTGTCCCACAAGTCCCAGTTCTGGGTCCAGCATGTTTCCTCTAAGTGTTTTTTTGTTTTTTTTTGATACCCAGACTTGTGCTGAGCTTTTATTTGAATTCTAGTGAACAGTGTCGATCTCATGCACCGGCTTTGCTCTGTTGTTATCCTGCACGGTTTATACCTGCTCCATTAATGACTGTAAGGAAAGGAAAAGGTTTCTGCCAGAGTGTCATTAAACTAAACAAGTCCTTTAATACTCCGAGGAATCCCAGCCTCATTTTCCCCTCCTGTTTTCTTCCATCGATCCTCCTTATAGGACTGTTTTTAAGCCTGCAGCGTCCTCTGGTGTCACAAATAGAGTTTGACTCTGTTTGTTTGTGGCTTTCATTCTTGGTAAGTTTGGACGTAGGAATTATTGCCGTACCAAATTAATTAAAGCCGGTTGATTAATCACTTAAAATTCAGTGCGTGTAATGAAGTTATTTAGTAAGTTCTGTATTCAGTAAATCAAACTGGAGCGGATAATCCGAAAAGATCTAGTAATAATTAAAGATCTTACAAAACTTTTAGGAAAATCTCTCTTCATGTCATTAAGTGACCCCTAGTTTGGAAGTAAAATGCAAGCCGAGGCCTTAATTATTTCCAAAACACACAACTGTTTATTGACAAACGAAATGAAGAGAATAATTTTCTGATTTGGGGTTGTGCCACATTTAAAAGGTTATTAGAATGGATATACAATGGCTTTTTATTTCTTTTTTTTACAGCAAGAGAAGGAAGGAAAGGGAATATTTTTCTTGCCTAATCAATATTATTATTATTATTATTATTGTCTACTAATCACTAATCATTCATCTGTAAGAAATCCCTTTTGGACTTTCAATTAGGCTGTTAACTTTCATTGTAATTAATGGCCTGTGTTCTATTTTACGCTGTCTAAACATCACTTTGTTATTCCAACAAATTCCAAGTTTGTTAAATATTAGGATTTGGAAGCAGAAGTAACAAAAGAAAAGCGATTAAAAAAAACGCCACTGCATTATTTATCGGGATTATTTCTGATTCCACCTCAAAGCGTTTCTGCTCTTTTTTTGTGTCTTATACTGAAACCTATATTAGTTTTAATTCAAGCTCGCACTTCTTAGCTTTTAAAATTCATTTCAAGTGTCATAGAGCACATAAAAACACAACTGTTTAGCAAGTTTACACGACAAGTTAGCATGATGCTAAACCGGCAGCTTGAGGACGTTTGTTGTTAGCATCGTTAGCCTAGCAGTGCCTGTATGTGTACGTGTTTATTTATCTAGTTTTGTTTCAAAACGAAAGTTAAAACGCGTTTTATTTTCCACCACGCGAATGTGGGAAGCCATTTGGGACAAAAAAAATGCAGCCGAGGCTTCAATTTGTATACGTGTTGTGTTTTTTTTTAAAAGGTTTTCTTTTTGTTGTTGTTACTGGTTGGCGTGTTTGTGACCCATTTGTTAAGTCAAACACCGGAAAAGAGCTACACACAAACATTTGGTCTTAAAGATTAAAGACCAGCACAACGTTTCACTCGCTCTGTTTATCAGGGTGTTAATGATACGAGTCGTGTGTGTGTGTGTGTGTGTGTGTGTGTGTGTGTGTGTGTGTGTGTGTGTGTGTGTGTGTGTGTGGGGAGAGACTTTAGAGCAAAAAACACAGAGTTTTTATATTTCATTACAAACAGTACGAACCTGAGACATTTCGTGTTTTGTCTTTTCAGCTTCGTTTCGTTTGGTAATAAACATCCATTCCTGCGTTTCAGACCTGTAACATGTTCCCAAAAAAGGTTAAAACATTTACCACTTTGTAATGTTGTCGTTTAGTTTTTTTTTTTCCACAGCGGATTCCAAGTGGTTTAGTGTTTCAGGTGTTTTGTTCCATTCTTTATATAAAGGGGCCCTGAGATCGCATTTTCCATTCCATAATCCTCCACATGTCATAATCCTCTATTAGATACAGGTCAGGACTGCAGAGGGTCCAGTCCAGCACCCGCACCCCCTTCTTCCACAGCCATGCCTTTATAATGTGCAGCTTGGGGTCTTGTTTGTGTTTTTGTCTTGTTGAAAAGATGCAGGTTATGTTACTTTAAAATCTCGGTGTACTTTTCTGCATTAGTGCTGCATCACAGAAGAGTAAATGACCTTTACCAAGGGTCCGGACCCGACCCCGTACCATGATGGAGCCTCGCTTTTGGACGTGTTCCTCATAACAGTCTGCGTGATCCTTTTTGTCATCTTTGGTCCAAAACAGATCTGTTTGAGCACAATCCCCGTTTCCATGGTGATAATCCATCCTAGATGCCCCCGAAGTGGGCGGAGCCTGTGGGCGTGGTTATAACAGGATGCTTGTTTTTTGGCACAGTAAAGTTTTTAGCGGTGTTTGTGAATGTAACTCTGCATTGTAGAGCTTGATAAAGGTTGGATAAACTAATCCCTTACCCACTTGCTCCTATCAGATACCGATCAATGACCGTTCTGAGGGAGCGCCGAGAGATCACCACTCTTCAGTTTAGGCTTTTTTGGACTGAAATTCCTTCCCATTCTGAATGGTTTAATGACATTGTGCTCTGTAGAGGGAGGAATATCGACAGTAAATCCCTTCCCGTCTTCCTTTGGGGGACGTCGTTTATAAACATGTCCATCATTTTCTTACACCTTTTCTTTTCTTTTCATAAGCTGGAGATGATTTTTCCTGTGCCTTTTCCTCACTGTCCAAACATTTTCTGCTGTGGGCTTTTCCAAACCGTCAGGTTTAACTGAAGTCTTGACTTTTGACGGACTTTGTTTTAGACCATAAGGTTACAAAACGTTAAAAGACCATCGTTTGAAGGGACATGGAATCCTTTGCTTTTTTTTTACCTTCTTTTAATGGAGATGTAAGCGTTAAGAGAGCAGAGGGTGCAGGGTTCAGAGCTTTTAGGGCTTAGAGCTTCACAGAGGACCTGCCTGAAAAGGAGCCTGATGCAGGTGTGTGGATTTTGCAGGGCGTCGCTGGTCCTCCAGGCGGTTCGGGTGAACGAGGTGCACATGGTGAACCTGTGAGTGTGCGCACTTTTATTTTCAATCCTATACTTCAGAGTAACAGATCTACATCTATGTATGTGTTATTATTGTCGTTCTTATTGGATGACTCATTGGCTTAGGGATAGTAACAGGCACTTGTGGCATTTCTTGTGTGTGTGTGTGTGTGTGTGTGTGTGTGTGTGTGTGTGTGTGTGTATATCTGTGTGTATATATATTTGTGTGTGTGTGTGTGTGTGTGTGTCTATATCTGTGTGTGTGTGTGTGTGTGTGTGTGTGTGTGTGTGTATATATGTGTGTATATATATATGTGTGTGTGTGTGTGTGTGTGTGTGTATATCTGTGTGTGTGTGTGTGTGTGTGTGTGTGTGTGTGTGTGTGTGTTCGTTCTATCAGCTAGTCTAAACATGTAATCAGGCCCCTATTTGCTGCAGGCTGTACAAACACACTGCGGCGTTTGATGTAGCCGCTCTGATTCTGTTTTTCCATTCTTTCATACAGACAAATGGCCCTACCACACACACACACACACACACACACACACACACAGGAAATTATACCCACTCTTTGTCCGTACACACACATGAAGGTCAGAGCTCAGGGTTAAATTTGCTGTGTGTTTTCAGTAGGAAGTGACATCGTAATCGTGCTCGTCTTTTTTCCTGAGCAGGGACCCAAGGGCTCGTCGGGGGACCCGGGAGTAGATGGAGAGCAAGGACCGGAGGTAAAACACAGTCCTAACTCTGAAATGCGGATCGAACCTTTAACGAGGCGGGACAAGAGGGTTCCTTGCAAACGCAGCTCAAGCCTCGCCTCGCCAGAGGTGGGTTACCAGCCCTGTACGGCTGGTCACTCTGGTTTGTGTGCCTGCTCTAGCGAGGTGAGGCCTGGGTCGCGTTTCGAGTCTGTGTCGAGAGGAATCCCTCGTCCGGCACGTTAAAGCGCGACCGAATTTGAAACTTCGATCCGTACCTGGTCATCTTTTAGGAAAACGTTTGAGAGCGTAGCGTTTTCACGAACGCGATTTGTTCTTGGAATTGCTCTCGGGGAAATTTAAAAAGCTGAAGGGCCAGCCCCGCCCTGTTCCCCTGGGTGATAGGACACGTCCGAAACGTACAGACAGACAGAACAGGATATGACTGCCTCATGAAGATCGTGGTGAACGAAAAGGGACAAAAGCAGAAATCGAGAATCTGAAATCAACGCTAGAAGCTCCTGTTCCCAGCAGCATCGTCTTCACAAGTTCTCTGTTATCCAGGCCAGAAGCCGAACTCAGCAAGCCCGGGGTGACAGTGGCAAGGAAAAACTCCCCAAATGTTATCAGGAAGCAGTAGCGGGGACAAATCTGAGCAGTTCTGGCGTTTGCATTTGTGCAGAAGTGTGTCGTGTTTACGTTTGCCTCACCGTCACCCTCAGCTCCGGGCTCATGCCAGTACGCCAGTATGATAATGGTGTCATGCCATGTAAGCTCCCAGTGTTCCCAGTGTAGGCTCCCCGACCAAGGTAAGAGCGAATTCTGACGTTCTTGTGATCTTCGGCAGGGGCCTCCCGGACCCGAAGGAGAACAAGGACCTCCTGGTGAACCTGGATCCAAGGTGATGAATTCTGGACCGATCTTTCTTTTCTTGTTTCGCAATAAATATTACAAATACACACACACACACACACACACACAACCTCTTTTGCTTTAGAAAGCCCAGACTGTCCAGCCTGACTGGATAAATATTAATGCTGTAATAAAATCCCACCAAACCCCGGAGCGCAGTGCAGCCTGAAAGCACCCGGTGCCCTTACATGCCCTGCCAGATCCAGTGCTGAGAGGAAACCTGGAGCAGGAGCGACTCCCGAAACGAATCTATAGAGCAGAGATGCGTCCGTGTAATGATTTCACCATACGCCGCTTTGTTAAAGTCGTCAGGTCGGGTTTTATGGCCGTGTTTCCCGAGCAGCGTTTGTTTTACACAGAGCAGCGTTTTATGTGAATCGGATCGGACCGAACATTTCCCAAGGAAAAAACAAATCGGGTATTTACAGCCTCCTGCGATAGTTCCGTAGAAATGCCAGGTCACGGTGCCCGGCTGGCGTCACTTAGAAATGAATCACAGGCTGGAAACGCCGTGTCCAGGCACCCGTGCTCATGTGCGCTCGTAAGTGGGACGTTTCTGCACTGATCTAGACCCATTTATGCGGAGCCACTTTAGACCAGCCAGTTAACCGTTCGTTTGAATGTGGGTGGGAACCGGAGTACCCGTGCAGGACATGCGGACTCCACACACCAGACTGTGAGAAGCTTGCATGTTCTCCCCGGGCCGGTCTGTGTGGTTTTACTCCGGGTACTCGGGGTTTCCTCCCACAGAAAGTCAAAATTTATTTCTAAAGCGCTTTTTACAGCGGAGCGTCGTCTCAAAGCAGCTGATTTACAATCTTACACGATCCCAAATGGAGCAAGGCTAGGGCGAAAGTAGAAGGAAGAAACCTTGGGAGGAACCAAGACTCGAAAAGGGGGACCCGACCTCCATGGGTGGCCCGGATGGTGATTAGGTAAACACTTAAAAGTCTATTAAAGTAAGAGTACAATTAAGTAAGTAATACACTTTAAATCAATACTGATATTTAAGTTGGTAACAAACTAAGTAACGGAGTAGATTTTAAAGCCGGTCCTCAGTGGGAGGTCCTTGGAGGCAAAAAGGCAACCTTGTCAGAGAGGATGAATTTAACCTAACCTAACCAAGAGAAACTGCCTTTTAATGTGACGGCGAGACATATTTCTTGCTGCATTGCTGTAACGGAGCTGCACGGAGCAGGTCCGGTGGCTGCGCTACAAAGACGCACTCTGCGAGGCAGACAGAAGCTCGTTTCGAATGGTCTCGCTGCTGTCCCACGACCCATGCCTTCTGATTCTTCTCTGCAGGGTGATGTTGGGCCGGTGGGCGCTGAAGGGGAGCAGGGGCAGGAAGGCGTAAGGGTGAGTCCCCGTTCTGTCCCTTTAATCGGAGCGGGTTGGGTCACCTGCGACTCGTCTTTCACTTCCACGCCTGTTCTGCCTCAGGACCTTCTCGTCTGCTGTTCCACCATGGATCACTCGGCTCTCAGCTTAGTCACACAGCCTTATGGAACTGTTGCGTCCAACACCTTATCGCTGGCCCAAATTGTGTGCCTTAAATCTTGCAGTAATGTTATACTAGATACTATTTTAAAACCTTTGTACCCTGTGAGGGATGCGTGTGGGGTGCAGGTGGGCCAGGGTGGGCTTTGAACGCCCAGGGGAACGTTTAGGAGCGATTCTGGTCGCTTACAGCGATAACGGCGAGGACTTTTTTTTTTCCCCAGGGGCCTTCAGGTCCAGCAGGAGAGGACGGACCCCAGGGGAAGGATGGACCCAAGGTCGGTAACTGCCTTCACCCGTTTTCATCCAACGACGTCGACTCTTTAAGGTGGACAACGTTACCTGAGCTGTTTCGGTGATTGTTTTTGCTCCAGGGTGAAGCAGGTGACCGAGGGCCCATGGGAGAGCCCGGGGAGAGGGGGGAAATGGGTGATCCTGGATCTCCAGGGCCTCCTGGAGAGCCTGGCGTTAAGGGATTTCCGGTGAGTTCGCGTGAACGAAAGGGAGGTACGAACCGTCAAAAACGAAATCTGAATCAGCTAACGCTTTGATTTATTTTGTTTCTCAGGGACCCGAGGGGAAACAGGGGTTACCTGGGAAACGTGGGCGTCATGGCAAGAAGGTAACACGTTCAGCAGTGGGAGTGACCACGCTTTCACAGAACGTAATGCGGACCTTAAAACAGCCCGTTACTGTACCGAACATGTTCTTCTGTCTCAGGGCGACCGAGGTCCACCGGGTCAGGCCGGCGATTTGGGTTCCCCGGGTGAAATCGGACAGGCGGGAGAGCGAGGACTGAAAGGATCGCGTGGAACCAGAGGACCACCGGTTAGGACCTTTTAATATTCTCTTTTTCCTTCATGCTAAACCTCAGGCAACCACTAGAGGCACCATTTACCATGCAAAAAAGATACTCCTTCTTCTTATTATTATTATTAATAATAATAATAATAATAATAATAAATAAACAAAAGTTTGTGGACACCCCTTCTTATTATACATTATTATTATTATTATTAAATAAACAAAAGTTTGTGGACACCCCTTCTTATTATACATTATTATTATTATTATTATTATTATTATTATTATTATTATTATTATTGTTATTAAATAAACAAAAGTTTGTGGACACCCCTTCCCATAACACACTGTATAAATCCACCGAGCCATGTCAGTAAACTAGAAACCTTTTGCATAAACTGATTCAGTTTCGTCGTTTATCCGCCTGATTCATGATGGAGGAACGATTTGCTTTGTTTTGTTATTTCTGGCTACCAAGAGTCCAGTCTCACTCTTCCGTCTGCTGTGTTTTTTTTTGTTCCTTCCTTTCAGGGTCGACCGGGAGTCATGGGAGCGCAGGGGGAGCCTGGGATAGTCGGGTACACCGTGAGTTCCTCTCGCTTTCGTTTCAAGTTCAATTTGCGTTTAATTCCGTGTTCGGATCTAGAAGCCGGGGAGGTCTCTGCGTGCCCCAAAACAAAAACATCCGTCTGTGTCAGCCACACATGCTCCAGATATCGCCTTCATAAAAACAAACCATCACAAAACGAGCCAAGAAGGATGATCTGAGAGGAATCATTTGGTCCCCTGGGGGGGCGTTTTATGGATTTGTTCCTCGTGTTGTTTCGGGATTCGGTTTAATAGCCTTTAGTGATTTAGACCAATAGAACAATCGAATCTATAGCTCAGAATGCATAAAGTACAAATGAGACTTTTATTTGGAAGCTCCTCTTTGAAGCTCGCTCACGGAACCAGAGCCAAGTGGATCTTCTGTCAACGTCTGTTTGTTAAAGCCATTTCAGACCGAGGTCAGGATCCACAGGCGGGGGGGGGGAATCTGTATTCATGAGCGTCAGGGATGTACGGATACCAAAATCCTGCAGGGACAGGATTAGCCTGGATGTTCCACGACGGATTGTTCACTATTTGTTGATATAATGAAGTCTGAGAACAGTTTGAATCCTTTAAAGCGTTTGTACCGTCGCCACAGGCATGGAAATCCCATCGTAGGACCCTCAAAATCATTGGGATTCATCGGAGGAATCCAAAGTCACAACCCTCGTCGATTATTTCGGAAGTTTGGCCCGTTTGCGCCGTCTCGTTTCAAGAGAGTAGCGCCCCTGCTGGCCAGTTCTTGCCTGGTCAGTCGTTTTGAGCTACTTTTATTTTCTAATTTTGTTACGATAGGGATCCCCGGGAGATCTCCCCAGGATCCCTATCGGGTTTTTAGACCGGAGCCCATAATGTAATATCCACTGACAGACAACAAATACGGGAACATTTATTTAACAAAAAACACACATAGCAGGCATATAAACTATAAGTATAAACTTAGTCCCCACACGAGTCCGGTAAGGGCTTTGAGCCCGGAGTCCAGAGTCCCGTGGTGGGGCCCAGGGGCCCA
>JAUZST010007114.1:0-14401 GCA_034779995.1 Parotocinclus haroldoi | reverse complement strand
TCTCTCTCTCTCTCTCTCTCCCTCTCTCTCTCTCGCTCCCTCTCTCTCTCTCTCTCTCTCTCTCTCTCCCTCTCTCTCTGTCTCTCTCTCTCCCTCTCTCTCTCTCTCTCTCTGTCTCCCTCTCTCTCTCTGGAGTTTGTTGAAGCTAGGGAGCTTGAGCTGAAGAACAAAAATGGAATGAGTAAGGACGGCGTGGAGGGATTTTGCTCGGTTATATTTGACGTTAAACCTTACGGACTGAGAGCCTCTAAGATGAAAGACACTTTCAGTCAGGCATCTTATTCTCGTGCTGCCAGATGTGATCTCTTAGTGATGCCCGTAGAACCGTGTGGGTACATTTAATTTAATAGTGGGCGGATGGAGGGAGAAGGAGCTCAGGGTGATGTGTATAAGACACACCGATACGTGAGTTCAGAGTAAAGCGGCGATTAATCCCAGTCCAACGCGTTATCGTACGTCAAATTAATATGCCACCAGTGGAAACCACACGACACGGGCAGACGACCTTATCAAGACTGACTTCGCTACCACCCAAGTTGGTTTTGGCTCAAGGTCCAAACAGAGGTGGGATTTGAACCCTGGAGCTTCTGGTTCAGAGTCCAGTGACTTAAAGTCCGACACTGAACCTCCTGCATCAATTCAGTTCAATTCAGATTGATTTCCGTAGCGCTTTTTATAACGGAGCGTCGTCTTAAAGCAGATTTACAATCTTATACGATCTCAAAAGGCCGGTCCCAAACTGAGCGAGCCCAGGGCGACAGCGGCAAGGGAAAAACTCCTTGAAAGTACAAGGAAGAAACCTTGGGAGGAACCAAGACTCAAAAAGGATGACCAGATGTGAATTAAATAAATACTTAGAAGTCTATTAAAGTAATAGCAAAATTAAGCAAATAACATAATATAAAGACCAAGACCAAAATTTAAATAAGTAATAAAATAAATAAAATGCATTTTAAAACAAAATCGATTTTAAAATCAGTCCTCAGTGGGAAGTCCTCGGAGGCCCATCGTCTCCTAGTGACTAAATGACTGAGGGAGTTCCTGCCCTCTGGTGGGACTGGGTTCTGTTAATAAAGACCAGTATAGGTGATGCTGAGGTGGAGGAACATCTAAGTGTGTGGGAACCGGCTGGAAGAGAAAAGAGAAAATGTAGTTACTTATGGGTTAGGAGCACAAAGTCTGTTATCCTTTACTGATGCCATGTGCAGCATGAAAACTCCGGCAGCACTGCTATAGCAGCACGGCTAAAGGGGGAGAAGACCTGAGGCAAGAGCCGACCTGAGCCCTGGGTCCCAGCCTAAATCTAACTAAAAGCCTGAGTAAATAAGAATGATTTTAACCCTAGGCTTAAAAATTTGGAGAGAGTCTGAGTCTCTGACTAAAGTGGGAAGTTTATTCCTCTCTCTTGGGCCTATGACTTTGCGAACGAAAACCGAAACGCATGCACAGGCTCCCCGAACACCTCCCCAAAAACACAGGTGGAAATGGTCCATCTGGAAATGGTCCGAAACGTCGCATTTTTGTCGTCGGCTTCGATTTGTTTGCTCCAGATGTTGGCTTTGTTTGCTGGAATGAGATTTACACTTTTGCGAACCTGGCTTACATTTATGTCGACATTTATGTCATTTAGCAGACGCGCTTATCCAGAGCGACTTACAAATCATACAGCCTCACAAACCAAGCCACTGCGGGTTAAGGGCCTTGCTCAGGGACCCAACAGCGGCAGCTTGGCAGAGGTGGGATTTGAACCCAGTCCAGTATCTTAAGCACTTAACCACAGTAACTCGGCTCACAGGCTTTGGCTTTGTGTAAAGCTCGTGAGATTGTGGTCACACCCACAGACCGACAAACATCAGCCGTAAAGACTTGGAAGATGCTCAGTGTTCTCCTGACTCTGTCGTCCTGGAAACCCGGTCCGATAAAACCTCTGAAATCTTTTCCTATGCGTCTCCCTTTTGCTGATTTTAGCCCAGGGCTGCTTTCGAAAGCAGTTTTAACTAGCAGGGAAATCAGCGCTGGGGTGTCATCCTGTCCTCTGACTACTCTTAGTGCGGAGTGTTGGTATGTTCTCCTCATGTCGAGGTGCGGCGGAGTGTAGTTTAAACCCTGTCCGGTAAAGATAAGTCATATGATTCAACTACTTTCAGTAATCTAAACGGTATCAGCAGGGTTCAAGCGGTCCGCTTGGGCTGTTTTGAAAAGGAAATGACATCAAATCGCAAATCCTTCTGCGGCTGGTTCTGGTCTGGAGAATGCAGCTGTATTATGGTGATCCCTGAGGCCTCTGTGGGATCATCTAACACACTTCTGAGGAGCGAATGAAGTATTGGGATATCCCATAGGTGGTGACAGGGTTTGGTTAATGGAGTGTGGTTAAAAGATCTAGAATGGATTCTCTGTGAGTGTGTGCGTGTGTGTGTGTGTGTGTGTGTGTGTGTGTGTGTGTGTGTGTGTTGCGTCAGCCAGCCCTTTTGTTTTCAGTGGGATTCGGGTCCAGATGTGCCTAAATTCCTGTCTGCCCCCCAGGAAAAAGGGGTAGGTAGGTGGCTTTCCCCCCATATCCCTCCTGTGTGTCCGTCCATGCTGCCTAATCCCTCTCATTATCCTTTTCAGCCTCGCATCGGCTTTATCCACTGCCTCGTTTTCTCCCTCTCTGTTTTCCTTTCACACATTTTCCCTCCCGTTTCCTCTCCCGTTTTCTTCTCTTTTATCTCAGTCCGTTTATCCATCCAAAGCTCGGTAAACCTTCATCTTTCTTAAGCTCGGATGTTTCTCGAATTGCATTGTGCTGAGAGGGTGAAAAACACGCACACACACGCACACACACACACACACGCGCGCGGTCAGGTTCTTCGGTTCCTGTTTGTTTTAGTTTTTTGGCGGTGGGATAGCTTTAAAAAGCACCAGAACGATACAATCTTGTGCAAACGTTTGGGCGCCCGGTCGAATTTGCATGCTTTGTTGCTTTTCTAACACAAACTCCGCGGGGAGCAAATTTCAGTATTTTAAGACATGCTGGGCGAAGCAAAACAAACGTGCTTTTTGTTTAAAGTGTCAAAATGAATCGAACTTCTCAACGCAAAGAAATTTGCAATGTTTAGGTTGGCAAAGGATGTGCGATCGCATTTAATTTGGCAAATAAAACATAAAGTCATCAGTCATCTTTTGACCAGGGGCTGCCAAACGTTAAAGTAAAAATTAAAAACAGAAATATTATTAATCAACTAATAAATGACACACTCTGTCTTTTCTAAATGCAAGACAAGGACCTACATTTCACACACACACACCCGCAACAAAATATAATAATAATAATAATAATAATAATAATACGTTTGGACAGTAGTAATAGTAAGTGTAGTAGTAATCATAAGAATATATTTTTATTCTTGTTAATAGTCGAATAATTTTTATTCTTATCTTTTTTATTATAATACGAATTATCAATACTGTATGTATTTTATTAAATATTAAATAAATAATAATATGTATTATTATTATTATTATTAGTAGTAGTAGTAAAAGTAGTAGTAGTATTAATATAATATTTAATAATACTAGTAATAATCGCATTAATAATATTAATATACATGAATATGCACTAATACCGCATGTATTTTACTAATAATAATTGTAAACTATATTATTGTTATTATTATTGTAACTGTTATTATTATTATTTGTATTTTTATTAGTAGTAGTAGTTGTACTAGTATTAATATAATGTTTAATAATACTAGTAACCACAATAATATTATTATTATTATTATTATTATTATTATTATGAGTAGTAGTAGTAGTAGGTTTATCTAAAATAGTTTTATTGTCAGATTTTTATATCAGTTAATATTGTAGGAATCTCTATTTTTTATATAAATTAAGCATTTGATATAGTTTTGGTATTTTGTTTCCTGCGCATTTCTATCCCACTTCTACCTGGTAACACAGTGTGTTGATCTTCTGACTGACCTCCCCTCCCTCAGCCAGTCAATCATGGCTGCACGTGACTCCCTACCTTGCTAGAACGCACTGTCCAGGCTCGAACCCGGCTCCCTGCCAGGGCCGTCTAGCATGAGGCCGTATTAGACCGCTGTCTCACTGTGTGTTATTCTGAGCTCGAGCTTCTTCCTGCTGCTTTGGGCGACTCAAGGAACCGTGGTCAGGAAAGAGAGAGGTGAGAGCAAGGGTCACGGGGTTCACCTCACAATTAGGAAAACACCTCGTGAACCCTGAGTTCTTCCTGCATGCAGTCTCAAACACACACACACACACACACACACACACACACACACACACACACACACACAGAAAAACATAAACGCAGAACATGTTACAACAGGAAGGAGCTTCCTACAGATGAGAGAGTGAGTATGCAGTGTCATCTTTACATTGTTTACATCAGAAAAAAACAGAGAACAAGGCATTAAGATGCTCTGAGAAACAAACAGTAGCTTTTTATTCGGGACAAAAGCCGAAATGTCCGGTACGGTCGGGAGAATTGGGCTTTTTCACAGCTAAGAAAAATCATGTTTCGTTCGCCCGCTACGATCTTTTTTCTGCGAAAAAAATTTCCCATCGGCTTAACGTTGCGGCAAATTTGGCCCAGCCGTAGCTCGGTCAATTTTCTAGATACACGAACGAAAATCGGACGGGTCGGACCAGGTTATGATGTCACCGGACATTTTAAGTTACAGAGTGATCACACTCTCCGTTCACTTTTTATCACTCTTCAAACATCACCCCATTGATTTTATATGGCGCCACTCTAGCGGAAAGATCAAAGAAGATCAGAATCGATCAGGTCTCAGACACGCACCCGTTATGCACCGACCTGCACCTTGCCAGAGCTTTTAGGGTCTAAGACCTGCGCCCGGCCAGAACCCACTGTGTCCCGGACCCATGCCCGATCGGGTCTCAGCCCTGCGCTGATCCACAACCAATCGGGATTTGGACCGGAGTCCGATTAGAATCGACCGGGTCTCGGGCCTACGCCCGACCAGAACTTACCAGGACTCGGACCTGCACCTGACCAAAACCCACCGTGCCTCGGACCCACGTCCGACCAGAACCGGCCGGGTCTCAGACCTGTGCCAGGCCAGAACCGACCGCACCGATGCAACACACATCCTCAGTTCCTCCAGGAGCTGCATTTTCCACTTTAGTTCTACTAACTAGTTTGCAAAACCAAACAAAACAGCCTCTGCATTATTATTATTATTATTATTATTATTATTATTATTATTATAGAAGAGCAGAGCCGCCACATTTACCACACATTTTTTATTACTGCTTTGTTTTGCTCTTTGCCCAGCTCCTAAAAAACATATTCTTTTTATATTTTTCTCTTTTTGAAAGCATTCGTAACGAATCGAACTCATTGTCTTTGTGCATTTTTTATCATTTTCGGTTGGGACCAGTCAAGAAAATATTTTAGATTTTTTTTTTTCCCCTGGCTATGAAAAACAATATCATTTTTTACCTTTTTCATTTTTCTCTCACATAATAAAGAAACACCTTTTTGGCCTTTATTGCCTTTTTTTACCGGCTGTGATCAAGTAAAAGTTCTTTAAACGTTAAAAACGTTGTGCTTCTCGGCTTCTCGGCACTTCCTGGTTTACTTTTACAGACTTAAAAACAACATGTCACCTTTCGTACCGTTTATAATCAGTGAATATTTGTTTTTTGGGTTTTTTTTGGCTGGTCACAACGTTTTTTTGTAACTGACCTTGAATATCAATATCGTGTGTTTTTGCGTTTTTTTCCTTGCCAAATACAAGGAAAACAGTCTTCGTTTTTATTGCACTCTGGTGTTTTGTTTTTATTGCTCGCTTTTTTTTTCTTTTATACCGGACCTTTTTACTGGCCCTAATAAGTAACTAGGTTTTCCCTCGTGTTTTATTTTAATGTCCACAATAACAAAGGTGTTTTTTACGTCACTGTTGCTGACCTTGAAAAAGAATAGAATGTTTTAGTTTTTGTGGCCTGGCCAGATTTAAGAAAAAAATGCTTTTTCCTCAGTGCGATCAGGTTTTTTTTGTTTTTGTTTTTCATTTTGCACCTTTGCAATCTTATTTTATGTTTTATTTATTTGTATGCTTATTTTTCGACTTTGCTGCCTTTGTTAAAAATGATTACCTTTTGCCTTTTTACTTTTTATTTTTCCGTCTGGCCAGCTGTCAGAACAAAACTCTTTCTGTCGCACCTGGATTTATTTGTTTTTGTTTTTTTTCCTTTTGTTGAAGGCTGCGATATAAAATGTTTTTTTTTTTAATTTGGTTGTTATGAATTGCTTTGCATTTTATACTAGACTTAAAAACAATATGACGTCATGCCTTTTATTTATTTATTTTTTATTGCATGCTCGTGTTCGTTTTTTATGCTTTTTTTTTCCGCTTCGATTACTGCCTTTCATAAATAACCTAAAGTATGACCTTTTTGCCGCTTGGCTGACCCTGACAGCTACATGCGTTTGTGTTTTGTTGTCTTTTCGGAATAGGATAAGGAACCTTATTTATTGAGTTTTGCTCTGTACAGGCCGGAGTTTGCTCCTTCGTGTCTGTAGAGGAGCTGAAGGCTGCGTTTTTGTTTGATGACGAGATGAGCCTCTGTATTCACGAGACCCCAAATCCCAGTTGGTCCCAGTTAGCAGACGCTGGTGGGGTGTTTACCTGACGGGATGTGCGCTGGTTTTAGGTGAGCGTGGGGGTGGAACGACAGGAGGGTGGGGGCCTGATCTCTCTATAAGGAAAGCATCCGGTCAGCATAACGTTTCCTTAATCATCTGCTCATTAAGGTCAGGGAGCTAGCATCAAGGCGCCGTTAAAAGCAGGGCTACGTTACCGCATTGTTACCACGGCGCCTTGGCCGGCGTTCAGTAAGGAAGACAGATAAGCTGGAAACAGATGAGTCTCCCGGAGTAACAAAAACACGGGAGTCTGGAGAACGTGCTGTTTGGGTTGTGATAGACACTTCCCTATTGTTCTTCATGATTAGGTCACACACAGACACACGCCGTGCCAAGTTTAACGCTTACGGGCTGAATTCCCCTTTGAGAAACCTCCGACAGTGGCTAGGGAAAAACTCCCTGAAAGCAGTAGGGAGAAACCTTGGGAGGAACCAAGACCCAAAGAGGGAATTAATAACAATGAAACAATTAAATTAACAATATGGATTGGATCAAGCGTACAGTCGCGGCCGACTCTCGTTTTGCCGTCGCTTTCTCCACCCCTCCCCATTTATCCGGGCTTGGGACCGGTTACACGGCTGGGGTGTTTTGCATACATAATTTAGAGACACCAATTAACCTAACACGCATGTCTTTGGACTGTGGGAGGAAACCGGAGTACCCGGAGTAAACCCAGGCACACACGGGGAGGTCATGCAGACTCCATACAGAAAGGACCTAGACCGATCCACCCTGGGATCGAACCCGGGATCAGCTCGGCGAGAAAAGAGAAAATGTAGTTACTTACTGATTATAACTACAGACACTATTAACAATCACAGATGCCATGTGCTCTATGGAACTCCAGCATAGCTAAAAAGAGGAGAACCAGAGGGGAGAACCAAAAAGGGACCGGACCTGCTTGGGTGGCCTAGATGTTCACTGAAAACTTGAGTTGTATAATTTATATATATATTTTACTTTATACTCGAGTAAATATTTTTTTCCTTTTAATGCTTGTGTGGCAACAATAACTATGTATTTTTTCTTTGTTATTAAATATGGTAAACAATGTAATGTATTGCTTTTTTTTTCTTTTCCGCCCTGCATTTTTATTGTTTTTTTGTTTTTTTTGCTGGTTTTGTATGATTTTTTTGTTTGTTTTTGTTTTTCTTTTTCTTTTTCTTTTTTCCTGGGTCAGACCAGATAATAATATCAAACAATTCCATACTTTATCGACTCACACAAATGTAATATTGGACCATTTCCCTCACTAAATAAACGATCATTTATAAAAAAAAAAAAAATCTCATTTTTAAAGTTTTAGTTCCGAGTATGCAGAAATGTAGACCATTTTAAAGTGTTCACAAACTTTTGAGCACCACTGGATGTGCAGCGCTGTACTTTTTGGGTAACAAACATTAGCAGCATTAATCCGCTAAGCCTGAGCCAAATCAGCCTTAATCACACATCGGCACTTAAAAGCTCAGGGGATTAACTCAGGCACATAAGCTAATAATCACACACACACACACACACACACACACACACACACACACACACACAGACGCACTGCAGCACATCCTTTCAAAACTCGTTCTTGATCTCAGAGACACTTTATGATGATGTCACACCATCCCTGTCATGATCTCTGAAACGTTATGACATCATACTTTCTATAAAGTGTTTTCTCTATTGAGTCTAGCCAATAAAGTATACTAAAATTATTTTTTTTTTAAATACAAATAAAATAATTACATTAATAATTAAGAAAAATAAAATATAAAAAACAATATCAAAATAATTTAGCAAGGATACTAAAAAGAAATAATAATAAATAATTAAAAAAAAATATATATATATATAGCAAAAATGAGAAAACATTCCTTATGATTCCTGTGAAACATATCATAAAAACTATACTTTCTAAAAGAAAAGGACAAGCCAGAAAATACAAAAGCAAAAAAAAATGCAATAACAAAAGCAATAATTATAATAATAATAAACAAAATTACAAACAATAAAAATGAGATTTAATGTAATTATATGTGTTTTTAATACATTCTGTATTGAGCGTAGCCACAAACAAACCTAAAAAAATGCAATCATATATATATATATATGTGTGTGTGTGTGTGTGTGTGTGTGTGTGTGTGTGTGTGTGTGTGCGTGTGAAAACAGGGAAATAATACCTTATTCCTTCCTTGTAAAATTCCTTCTACGAAAGAATCTTCTAAAAAACATTTAAAAAATCATTTTAAAATAATATATTTACTGGGGCCAGCCCGAGTGCATAAAAAGCTTCATTTCAAAAGCAAAAGGAGAAAGAAAAAGAAAGAAAAAAATAAAAGGCATCAAAATATCGTGCCAAAAAAAGCAATCAGGCATTTTTTTTTTTTAAAAACACAACAGAACTTTATTAGGCTCAACAAATAAAACCGTTTCTTTATCACTGACCATTAAAACTGCAATAAAATAAATCTTTACAAGGGCCTGAAAAACAACGACAGTAAAATCAGCAACTTTCGTCGTCTTTATGATGAAGTCAAACATCCACACAACGAATCTTCATAGCCTCAGTGAGGACACACACACACACACACACACACACACACACACACGTTTGTCTTACTATACGTTCCACTGACATGAATGGAAAAGCATGGCTGCAGTTAATGGGCGTTACCCCTAACCTTCAGTAACCTAAAGCAATGAGAGTTGCAATTTTGTAAAAGTCAGTCCTCACACACACACACACACACACACACACACACACACACACACACACACACACTAACTTTCCTGTCATTGCATCTTTCAACCCCTGTAGTCTTTAATTTGATGGCCTAAGCCTCACCCCACCCCAGGCCCTCTCAGGTGATACCTACTTAAACACGAACACACACACACACACACACACACACACACACACACACGCACACACACACTAAGTCAACTGATCGGATCTGTCTGTCAGCTTTACGTTTCCCGCTCCGAGCTACGGGTCACTTAACCCTGCCTGAACTTGCCAGGTCTGAACTTCAGCGGAACATCTCCATTAGAGCAGGGTATCATTTCAACTTTACCTGTACAGATTCGACCCCAAGCCCCCCCCACCCCACCCCAAATTCGATCCAGCTACCAAAAAGTTGTTGTTTTGGTGTCTTGAGGCAGGAAGAGGTTTACGATCCACGCACACTTCACCTTTCTACAATCGGTGCTCAAAAACCCTATTTAGATTTCGACCGGCCTCACCGCCAGTGTCCCGGGGCGATCGCCCTGACCTCTCCTCTTCCATCTGGGTGGGGATTTAGCATGTTCTCCCGTGTGTGTGTGTGTGTGTGTGTGTGTGTGTGTGTGGGTGTACTCTGGGTGCTCCGGTTTCCTCCCACATTCCAAAGGTGTGTGAGCGCTCCAGCGGCGCGTTTAAGTCTGTGTGCCCTAGCATGGGTTGGTGCCCATGTGCCCTGTGCTGCCAGCTCTTACTAATACTTACTAATACTGCTGACGGTACTGAAAATACACCACAGATTACTCCAGGCTTTCAGAACCCGATTTAGCGAACTTCCCCTTGTTACGTTATTTCCCTCCTTCGTTGCTCAAGCGTTAAGGATTTTGATTTATTTTGAGCAAAGAGCCCGGTAAGGAGCGACACGGTGAATTTTGGTCGGACCAATAGCCGGTGATGACATCCGTGGACGTTTCAAGGTGGACAGGAAAGAGACGGCAGCAACGGCGGCCGCCGGCGCGTTTCTGTCGTAACATTTCGCTTTCTTCTTGCCTCCTTGGCGCGATCGCTCAGGCTTGCTGATTGTTGGGGAGATGGGTTTGCTGGTGGGTTGCCATGTCTCACGTGATCCCTCTCGGCAGTGTTACCCCGTTCTAGCCATGCCGCTACTGTTAGTGCTGCTGGAGTTTCATGCAGCACATGGCGTCGGTGCTTGTTCATTGTCTCTGTAGTTATAATCCATAAGTAGCTACGTTTTCTCTTTTCTCGCCGAGCTGTTGTTCCCTCCAAAGCACCTACCACTGAGGACTCGATGTCCCCGGAGTGGCTCTGCGTATATCGGACGAAACATGTGCTGGCATGAATATCTTTTGCGTTATTTTAATTGTAATTATTTCCTTCATTTTGCCATCAACACAAGCGTAACTATTCCAGTTTCCCAATCTAGCCAAGCAGGCCGGCTCCCTTTTTGAGTCTCGCTCCTCCCAGGGTTTCTTCCTTACAACTTTCAGGGAGTTTTGTCTCGCCACTGTCGCCCTAGGCTTGCTCAGTTTGGGATTGACCCTTTAAGATCGTGTAATGTAGCCATCGTTGTAAAAAAAATATTTTAAAAAACGCTATAGAAATAAAGCTGACTTGACTTCACTTCTGGTCACCAATAGCTGTTTTTGCTTTTAGGATTCAAAACGAAACGTCTGCAATAACAGCACCCATCCTCACCGGGTTGGTGCGACTCGGCTGCGACACCATCCCCCCCCCCCCACGCCCCCTGACGAGCAAAACCAGTGCGACACGGCCCAGATCTGAACGGCGGGAAGGTTTTTAAGCTCCTGAACGTGAGCCCGTTCCTTCGGTCGAAATCAGGCACGGGACGCAAGCAGCTCCCCCAGCATTAGCTTTAGTGTCAGCGTTAGCATTAGCGTTAGCGTTAGCGTTATCGTGCAGAGGCGTTTTGATTACTTAGAACAAGAAAACAGCAGCTGCTCTGGTCGTTCCTCTCACGTGTGTGGTCTCGCTCAGGGATTAAAAAAAAAAAAACAACAACAACAAAAAAAACAAAACACCATTAGACCTCTCACGCCGGAGGAGAAACGAAATCAGCACACACACACACACACACACGCACGCACGCACACACACACTTAACTAAATGGGCTTAAAACAGAGAAACTAGTCAAAACAAACAGAGACACAACAGATCATTCCGTCTCACATTCTCCAGGACTTTCCTCCGGCACGGCATTTTCTAAATGACCGTTAACCCTTTAGCTGCAGCCTGGCTCCCAGTATACGTTGTGTTTGCGTTGTGGTCTAACACAGTTCATACTGGTTAGTACTGGTGCTGGTCAGCTGGTGGATCAGCACACCAAAGCCCAGGTTTTTTAATCGGTATGTTTTTCATTGTGCCACTGATTAAGGGATTTGGACTCGGGTTCATCCTGGACCCTGTTTTCATGCTTCTCACACAGCAGGATAAGCGCAGTTCAAATCCTAAACCTCCTACACCTCCTACTCACTTTCAGTAGGCTTGGTTAATTCTGAAATCTTGACTCTGGATAAAGTTTAAATTAGCTCCATACCTTCAGCTTGGCACTGGAGATGAAAAAGGGGGGGGGGTTATTTTTTGGTAACGTCCAATTAACAGAAAGAGAAGCAGTTTTAATAAATACCTACATGACCGGTCGCCTTGTACCGTGCCAGAGCATGATTGTCCCTGCTTCCCTCAATCTGCCACGCCCTCGCTGGCCTGCGCTCACGTTGTACTTTAGTGTTCCGTGCCCGAGCACGCTTCCCTCATCACAATCCTACGTTTCGGCCATTTAAGTAACAAAACATAATTAGGTACTTGCTATTGTGACGCCATGTCAGTCATGTTCGGGTGAATGACCTTCCTCTACTTATTTGTACCAAGCTGTAAATGGTGTCTAAGCGTATGTACCTGTCCTATTGTAAGTAGTACCACCTTCGTTCTGTATAAGACAGAATCCGCTTTAATCCGCACAGGGTCGCGAGCCAGCCGGTGCCCACCCGGCAACTCTGGGCGCAAGGGCAGGAACAACCCTAGATGGGGCGCCAGTCCATGATAGGGCACACACCTAAGGCCACTTTAGAGACACCAATTAACCTGACGCACATGTCTTTGGGAGAAAACCGGAGTACCCGGAGTAAGCCCACGCAGAGACGGGGAGGACATGCAGACTCCACACAGGGAGGACCCAGGTCGCCCCGCCCTGGGATTGATCCCGGGACCTTTCAAACGTAGCGGAAATCGACACTTTTTTTCTCACTGTGTTGTGTCGCTGTTGTGCCCCGGGACCAGATCTTTATCTGACGTTTATACTAATGCAGACCTTTCTACATCGCTTTTACTTGACTCGGGTTGTTGGCTGGTGAAAACGCACGAGAAAGTTGACGCCCATGGATATTTACGTTCGTCCCGGGAAACTTTCAGTCCGAGCAGTTGTGGTTAAAGGTTAAAGGTCTTGCTCAAGTACCCAAAGAGTGGCAGCTTGGCAGAAGTGGGATTCGAACCGGACCTTCTGACCTTCTGGGCCGGTACCTTAACTGCTAGGCCACCACAGTCTTTATGTACAAATCGCAACGGGAAGGCGGATTGTGAGTGAAACGTTGATGTTCAGGACCATGATGGCACAGCAGTTGAGCGTAAGGTACTGGACAATTGTCCAGAAGGTCCAAGCGACCACCGCTTTGGATTGTACGCTGCCGTTTTAACTCAGATATTATTATTATTATTCAGTGATATTGTTTACATTTTGTCATTTGATTAATTTCACTATTACTTTAATAGACTTTTAAGTATTTATTCACTTAACATCTAGGCCACCCATGGAGGTCGGGTCCCCTTTTTGAGTTTTGGTTTCTTCCTTCTATATTCAGGGATTTATAAGATCGTAAAGCTGCTTTGAGACGATGCTCCGTTATGAAAAAAGCCCTACAGAAATGCATTTGACTTTGACATGACTTGGATAAGAGAGTCTAACACAGCACCAAATCAGGAAAAAAAAAGGCTTTCTTTGCCTTACGTTCTTTAAATTGAACGTTGTTTCATTTCAATCGTTTTCTCACACATTTTTGATGAACAGGAGATCCTCCGCTCCTCTTTACTCCTCAAAGCCTCTAGCCTTTCCTGGATGTTTCCTTTCATTCGTCACCGGCTCTAAATTCTAACCTTTTGTGGGATGCGTTCAGGCCTGAAACGAAGGGACGGATTTTTATGAACGAACGAAATGGGTTAATAATGTGAAATGGGTTCAAAACAAACCAAAAAAAAACCAAAACATGAATTCATTCGCATTTTCCTTAACGTGCCAAATTTTTTCTGGTCCCTTTGGAGGTCGTAAATGTTTGGGTGTGTTTGTGCTGATACAGAGGTTTCAAAGTTCAGAATCCAGTGTGTGTTCACACTTCACCAAATACTCAGCTTCACATGCAGCGACAAAGAGATTCTGCTGTTTAAGTGTTTAATCTGACAATTTGTGTGTGTGTGTGTGTGTGTGTGTGTGTGTGTGTGTGTGTGTGTGTGTGGCTAATCTGACCATCTGTTTCTTATCAGGCCTCCTTTTAGATTTTAAATTTCCAAATTTATTTATTTGCCTAAAGGATCCGTGCGAACCACAGGCGTCCTCTTCTCTCAGCGGGGTGCTAGATAGCACCAGAACCCACCTACCTGTGTGTGTGTGTGTGTGTGTGTGAGAGAGAGAGAGAGAGTGTGTGTGAATCCCAAGACACCCAAGAAATAAGTAACAAGCCTGATGTTCACACGTCCGAGCATTCGTGTTCAGTCATAAATCTGCGAGTTACCCTCCACTAGGGGGCGTCCACCTCCGGGCTCTTCATCGTCTCCACTGGAGCAGGAAACATCATGTTGTTTTTGCCAGGCCGTTGCTCTGTGTGTGTGTGTGTGTGTGTGCATGTGTGTAAGAGAGAGAGAGAGAGAGAGAGAGAGAGAGAGAGAGAGAGAGAGAGAGAGAGAGAGAGAGAGAGAGAGA
>JAUZST010007113.1:0-14401 GCA_034779995.1 Parotocinclus haroldoi | reverse complement strand
TGTTAAAAGTTTCTTATGTTAAAACAAGTTGCCCCATAAATAAATTAATTTATATATATAGTCAATTTTAGAATATGTATATATTTATATATGTATGTACATAACAAGGATGTGAGTTTGCATGTTCTCCACATGTCTGTGTGGGTTTACTCTGAGTTAGTTTGGATTCCTCCCACATTTCGAAGATATTCATATTAGGACAGTTGGCGTTCTACAGTGCTCTAAGTGTCTGAGCGTTTATGTGCCCTAGGATGGCTTGGTGTTCTGTCTAGAATGATTCCTGCCTTGTGCCCTGTGTTGATGGACTCTTTCCAGAGATCCTGTCCAGGATGAAAAAGCGGCTGAGAAAACGAATAAATGAATGAATATGTGTACGTAAAAGAAATTCCATTGTATAACTGTCTATTTACAAAGACTCCCAAAAAACCAATGTCACCAGCCATGAGCCAGTAGCCAGTAAAGCAACATTTAAAAAATATACCAAATATACCAACAAAAATATAAATATATTTACTGCATAAATGTTCATTGACCTGACAAATGTGCAAATGCTTCCACTATATTAAAGTAATATAATAAAATGCTGCATGCTGGCTGTTCTCACTGCAGAAGTTAATTATTTGAAACCGTGAATGAGGTGAAGAGAGCAGTATAATCACAGGATTGCTCTGGACGCTCTCAGAGTTGCCAGCTCCTCTTTATTAAATGGTGCTTGAACTTCAGCTTACTGTGGAGCGATCGGCAAAATATGTATGGTGCTCCTTCAGAAAGTGGTCCACTCTAGTCTGGAGGACACACATTAATCTCTCTGCTCTGGGACAGAAGGGAAAATGGAACAAAAATGCTCTATTATGCCTCTATTTCATCACTGTTTGTGGGGCGGCTTGTTTTCCTGATCTTCCCTTTTCTGGAAATGAGCTAATAAAAGCATGACCGTAGAGAGAAGGGGAGAATGGAACGAGTTTGTTATAGCTGTCTCACTCTGGTGGAGATCATTTTACAGGACACATCTATTAGAGTGTTTGTTCTTCCCTATCGCTGAAAAATTATCAGATCCAAATCAGCCCAACACTCACACACACACACACACACACCTCTCAATCCAGCCATTTCCACGTAAACTTTATCAATCGTCAGACCCCCTCCTCCAGCTGCACTCCCCGATATGACATCTTTGTTGTTTAGATTAACAACACACCTCTTGGTCCTCCCAAGGTTACTTCCCTATAATGAAGGTTAGGTGGAAAATTCCTTGCCACTGTCACCCTAGGACACCTCAATTTGGAAATGCCTGTAGGTAAGAGAAGACAATAAATAATTCTAAAGCTTCTTTGAGACAATGGTCCATTGTAAAAAAAAAAAACACTATAGAAATAATTCTGACTTTAACAGGAGTCACATGTACACAAGCATTGTAAATCTGCATGACCTCTTCATTTATATCCAGTGTGTTTTCTAATGTTCTGAACTCTGTAAGCAGATCAGCTTTAAAGCAACTGAAGAGAGAATTGAATATGTAAACATGGACACACAGTAAGTCAGATAAAGCCTTCATTACAGACTGCGCTACTGTCAACCAGGTCCCAATAGACCAGAGGATGTATATACTGAATGCTGTTTGATTTATGTTGGACAGTCCATTATAATTGTATCTACTGGCTCAGTTTCAGTGATGAAGTCTACTGGCTTAGTTTCAATCTATTTCTCCATGTTCCACATAGTTAAACAGGAGGCCTGGTCTTTAATCAGACTGGATGGGCAAAACCACCTACACACATTGACAGTAATGTAAAATAGAATAGTCTTCCCTTCCACTTGGATGGCATGTGGTTAGCACTGTCACCTCACAGCTCTGAGATTTCCCATTCAAACCCGACCCTGGATTCTGCCTGCGTCCATGCGGGTTTACTCTGGATGCTGTGTGTTGATATAACCTTGTGTGTACGGTGAATATAGCCACTGATGCTAAACATTAATGAAAACGATTAAACAAACAAACTACCCTTCCAACATAATATCCTCAGCTGCTCAGGGTCTGAAGATGGAGCAAATGTTGGGAACAGACCTTCTGTCCCTTCATTATTACCCTTGCCAAACGACATGGCTATCCTTTTATTTTTCATGCTTATTCAGTCGGTACATTTCAAGCTTTTCGCCTCTTTGATCATCTGCTCTCCATTTCTCTGACAGGTTTAGTTACTATTCATCACGTTCTTGTTGCGGAAAACTTTTTTGTCTGGCTGCCCAGGTTGTGCCATCTGGCACAGAACACAGGATGCACATGTGACCAGCAGGGGAAGTTTATTCTCATGAAAGGAAGGAAAAAGAAAAGACTAGATGATCTTGTTATTTCTGGTAATTGTTTGTTACTTTACTTCAACAACAAAAAAAATCATCAATAAGTACTATGTCACTTTGAAATGATGGTGTACAGTAGGTAGAGCTGGAAGGTAGCTTTGAGGGACAAATAAATACAGAATGACAGAACCTTGGGTTTCTTGAATTTTAAGTGCCAAAGTAAAGACTACAGATCCCTCCAGTTCAAAGAGCAAATAACTAATGAAGGTAAGAAAACAGGCGGCATGGGAGGCAAAAAATAAAGAGCTCCTTGATATTTATTCGGGAGCAGCTGCTGTGCAGCATGCAAGTTTTTCCCCCTCCGAGCATCTGCCACTGCAAATTGATTACCATGGGATAGGCCAGGCTGCACCACCCGCTCCTCACCAGTCACATCTGTTGCATCTGTTAAGAGGCCCCAGGCCACACTGTGGACCAAGAAGTCCAATGTAGCAAGACTAGAATATGAAAACAAGTGTGAATGAACTAAATTGAGAAATAGGAAAACGGGAAGTGTGTAAGAAACAAGGTGTCATGGTTAGGAATGTTTCCAAAGCCTGCTACATTACCCAGGAGGGAAATGAGGATAAAGGAGTCGAGCTTCGGATTGGTTTATGTAAATACAAAAGACAATTCTCCTTCGAAAGTGGGATGCATTCAAGTTTGAAAAGATCGATTGTGAAAACAATAGCTAAATTACATGCGGTACAATGCAATAACACTCACATATGCTACTGCATGTTGGAGTTTAAGTTTAAATGTATAGATTTTATTTAACACAAATGTGACGTGCCTTGAGTGGGGATGAAGACCTCATTAAGAGCACCATTTAGACCTGTGAGGGGTGCTTAACGTGGGGCTTTTGTCGTTTGATCTGCTTCTGCATGGAGCACAGGTTTGCTTAGGCTCTTTAGCTTTAGTTTAGTAGTATTATGCTATAGTTGGATTGGTTACATTTTGAATGTATTTTTCCCACAACCTGATGCCTGTTTGGGACCTGATATGTTTCTTTATTGTTATTAAATGTCATTTTGCTATTTAGTCATTGTGAGCCTCCCACTTATTTGTCATGATATTGAGCCAGCCATGACACATATAACTGGAATGATGTGACCCAGGATTACACATCAAGATAAAAATATGAAGAAGAAGAGGAAGAAGAATTTCGCCTCCTAAACACCACAATGAAAATGTGATTTTCAGTAAGAAAAATGCCTTTTCTGATCCTTTCAATGTTTGCACCATAGATTTATGAGGCAGGACTGAGATTCAATGACTCGTGTTGGGGAGAAGAAAGAAGAAGAAAAACATCTCTTGCCTCCCAGATCCTGGGTAGTCTTTGTAAATAAATACAGTAATGTAGTTTGAAACAACTGTAGCAAAATAGTTTTTGTAGTAGCAAAAGTGTTTTTGTTTTTATAAATAGTTTTATAGACACTTTTGTGCTTTTTTATAATAATTACGATCAAATATTCCAATCTCATGAATTCACATACAGGTCTTTTCAATATTAGCCCCCCAAATCAAATGTACTGATTTCCCGGTAGAAAAACCTTTGCCTTTCACATCTGCACTCACTTTAATTCAGCATTTCCAAACTTCTTACTTCCATCTGCTTGCTGAATTGTGGCTTATTACTCTAGTTCTAGAAGAACCTCCAAACTCCCAACATTTCCACAGTCACACCCAGAGCATATTGATTTACCGGAATCGATTGGCTTCCACTTGCAAAGACGCACATTTTCTCAAGAGAAATAAAGATCAGGCACCAAGCAAAGGTCTGAGGTACGAAATTAGACTCTTGTGGATAAAATCCTCACACTTCAATGAAGACTAATTCGGTTAAGGATTTGATTAGCTTAAGGAATATAGCCACAAGCAGTGAGAATCCACTGTTTGTTTTCGGTTTCCCAGCTGAGCTTTGAAAGGTCAGTGGAGCAAACCATCAAAAGCATTGCTTTTGAAAAATCCCACCAATATCCCAAAATAAGAGGCATCTGTATTTAAGTTTGGTAACTGTATATACTTTACACAAAATACTGACACTGGACACAATCTCTTAGGAGTGTACTTACTTTTGTCACCAGTGGTTTTGACATTAATGGTTGACCATGATTCTCAGAGGGGTGTTTTTTTATTTTGATAGCCATTTAATTTCACACCTTTAGAGACAAATTAATAGCAAAATACTGATCGGGTATAATCCAGTAACGACTTTGATAAAGAAGAATCGTAAGAGGTGAGTGATGTGTGTTAGGTGATGAGAAATGACTTTGCTATCTGACTGGAGAGAAATATAACAGGCTATAAAAAGTTACTGTTGCCCTGCTTGCTGAAAAGACCGTTTTCCTGCTTTTATATAACACTATAAACATGACAAGAAGGTTGCAACGCTGCAACGAATATTTAATTTGCAGGAAATTTAGTCTGTTCCCCACTCAACTGTTGCCACACCTACAGCTAAATGATACACCAGGGAGCACAGGGATTGTTTGTGTAATATCTGAATAATGTTTTGTCTTGACTGACATGTGACCTGTACTAAATGTTGTATGCTGCCTCAATGTTATACATGGCCCTGGAAAAAAAGAGACCAGGCATTAAGAGAAAATGTTAAGGATTTCTGATTTAGCTTAGTGTTTTGTATGAAATTCTTGTTTTGTTCTTTAAAATATTTACAGATTCCATATAAAAGTATTTATTCGCTTCAGTGACAAGAGAAATGGATTTGCTCTAAATGACAACTGGCCAGAATAACACACAAAATCTAAGTTTGTTTGATAAAGGCCCTGTACATTTAATATCAGATACTCTTTCCCGGAAAAAAACACCAGTTCAGCTCAGGGCTGCTACGATTCAGGGTTGCAGTGCTAAGGATGGTCGCCCAACTGATCTTACCTCCCTCAGAAACATCCAATTGTGCATGCATTGTTGCTCTACCTCAGTGGTGGCTAATGTCTTTAGGTACTTAGTGTTCTGTTAGTTAGTGAGCTGGTTATTAACTACCTTGTCCAGTTACTGAATTCAAAACAAACGGTGATTGGAAATTGGAAAACCTTAGCCTTAGCCTCTGAGCCACCACTGTTCAGCTTTATTCTGTTAAAAAAACACGGTAGGTCTAAGCCAACTGGACACAGAAAGAACATGCCAAAAATGATTACACCCAGGCCTCATATCTGTGACGCCAACACCTCCTCTGGCACCACTGTGCGTTCCTACCGCTTGAATGGTTGCTGTTAAACTCACTAAAAACTATGGCTCATCTCCAGTTTAAAAGAGGCTTTTCAACAAAACATCATTTTAGTGAGTTTGCTTAATGGAACAGTTGATGGCAGTCATCGTCATGGCTGTCTCACAATGAACTGCTGAAGAACAATTTAGAAATGTTACTGCTCTCCGTTCTGGGTTTTGCAGTGCTCCCAGCGTCAATTTCCATTGAAAAGCGTAATCAATTTAGCACTGCACATAAGGGCATCATCTCTCTGGGTTGCTCACCTGCCCTTGACATACGAGCTTCACCTCTAGTGTGAAATCAAATCTTGTGTTTGTTCCTGTACTTCCGTCCAAGCTGAAGAACCATCCAGAATGCCAATGACAACCATGTCCGAACACCAGGGATCTTTCACACAGTGGATATCAGCATAATAAAAAAAAGTGTAAACAATCACAAACACACATCCCCAGTGAGCATTTCAAATTGGATTAACCTCAGCTTGTGATGACGCTGACATGTAAATCTTTGTTCTGCAATGCTGGGCAATTATGTTTCACAGTTATAAATTCTCCATAAAGCACTAATGCCATAGAGCAGAATATCTGTAATCATGCATATGAATATCCATTCCTAATATTTACTGCAGCAGTGATGATCAGGAACCACATTTTGGAGCTGATACGGTGGCAGATATCTTCTGACCATAATCAATGATGCACCACCCATAACACTAAAGCCGCCTGCCAAATATTATGCCTAGCATAATAGATGCCTCTCAAGATTAAGGCCATGACCATCGAGGAGCAAATCTACAAGATCTCCACTATGACATTAGCAGCAGATCCTTCAAACCGTGCAAGTTGCGAGGTGGGGCGTCCATGGATCAGACTTGTTTTCCCAGCACGACATTGAGATTTGGGATTTGAGATTTACAAAGCAAACACCTTGGACTTTGTAACTTTCAATCGAAAGTAACATCCACATGAACGGCTTTATGCAGTAGGACATTTCCCAGTGCATCACACTGTCAGTGCTATTTAAGTCACCTGTCAGTGGTTTCAGTGTTACAACTGATCCATGTAAATCTATCAACCTTTTGGATTTTACTTTAATCTAAATCATTTTACAACATGATGAAAGAAATACTAAACTAAACTAAAGTTTTAGTTAAAAAAAAAGTGAATGCACTGCATCACAAAGTATTTTTGTTGGCATTTTCTCTTCAAAGACAAACAGCATTATAAACCTACGTTTCAGCTTAACTGATGGATATATGAAAACGTTTCTGAGGTGCATCTTCAGTTCATTTCAACGGTTCTGCTAGTGTTAAAAATAAAAAAAAATGTACACAGCAGGCATGGACATGCTGAACATCAAAGACATTTTATCTCACACTCGCTGTTAAAACAAGGAGGACACACATACTAAGTCAGAACTGACTGAATTCTGTGGTGAAAATTCCTTTAAAATGCACATTTGAAAATAAATCCTTTAAGAAGACGTGTACTATCAACTTAGACCAAGGACTGGATCATGTGTCAAATAAACATCACTTAACCAAGCTTGGGTAGCCTCCTACCTTCTAGTAATCTGGTTACAATTGGAAGGTAGTGAGTTTAAGTCCCATCATTGCCAAGCTGCAACTGTTGGGCCCATTAGCAAAAGCACACTAAGCCTTACCTGCTTGGCTAAGCCACACTGGGGGTCTGCTAAACGCTTAAATCAGTGACATTAAAGCCCATTCCAAATGGCTAACATTGAAACCACTTCAACAAGTAAATAGGCTTAAAACAGACCTGATCTGACACCCAGGGCCAGATTTACATACATGAGAGGACATACCACAAGAGTGGCTTAATGGGGCTGCAATTTGCTGTAATGCATCTGAAATTAATGACCAGTTAACGATAGATATGGCTAATCAGGCAATCTGAATTTGGTACCACAGACTAATTGCACTGGACTTGATGCTCTGCATGTATTGGGGTTGTGTTGCTTTTAATACCTGCTAAGAATTAGTGTAAATAGTGAAGCACAATGCTGCGAAAAGATGTGAAAGTGTTATTACATAAAAGTCAATCATATACAGGCAAATAATACAACTAATAAGCGATTCGATCCCAGCTTAAACCCAGCGAACCAACAGAGTTGAGGACAAGCAGTGTAAATAAACAACAATTCAGAGCAGGCCTTAAACTGAGATCCTAGAATGGTCTTGTAATGTCACTTAAAATGTCATAAATAAATCATGTCTATAAGAAATTATAGACCTATAAACTGACTCACAGAGTCACACAGTCGAGCAGTGAAGCATTGGCGTAGAACCAAGAAGGTGAATCCCAGAATGCATCTGTGTGGGTTTACTCTGGGTACTCTGGTTTCCTGCCACAGTGTTAGGTTAATTGGTTTCTCTTAATGTGTGACTGTGTGAGTGACTGTTCATGTGTGTGTGTGTGTGTGTGTGTGTATGTGTGCCCTACAATGTGAGGATTGCGCCCAGAATTGCCGGGTGGGCATCGGCTGCCCCTTGCCCCTGTGTGGATTAAGCAGAAGATAATAGATGGATGGATGGATTAATGGAGGCAAAATGCACACAAGATTTAGCTTTCAGTGAAATTGATCCTCTGCTTGTTTGGTTCGTTTCATTTCCACTAAGGAATTCAAAAACGGCCTCTACACATTCCGTGCTGATCCACACTTTAAAAACAGCGGAACAGATACAGATTTTTATCCATTGGCTTACCAGCTCATTCACGGCTATAAATCATTTAATCCTGCCACATCTCTTTAATTGCGTAACTGATTGATTGTGTTGTGAGGAGGTTCTCCAGCTCTGCATACTGCTAGGAAAGAACAAATGAGAGATTACTAGATGAATCCTTATAGTCTGTAATCAGGAGTATAGGGGCGATTAATGAACAGACCCTCAAGCTCCATATAACAGCATCTCAGCTTTACTCCCCGCCGTTCAACTGTAAAACCACTAAAGAGGAGAACTACGAAGCCTGCTGTCTGTACACACACACACTGCTGTGAGCCGACCACAAAACAGTTGCACAGAAGACATATTGGAGTAACATACTGAGGGAGAAGTCATTCATTTTGCTGACTAATGCGTTGTTTACTGCTCGTACGTTAGGAGCATCTCAGAAACATCAGTCATTCAGCTCTGTGAAACACTTGGCACCGGGCAAACCTGATGCAAGAAAAATATGAACTTTCTTCCAATCAGCAGATTTTTTCTGTACTGTTTATACGGTTGCACTTAGCAAGCAGTTGGTAATATCTCCCTGAAATCCACAGGCAACTGCAAACGAAAAAGCATGTATACTTAGCTAATACGAAATCAATATCTTTGTTGCCTTGATTCCTGTCTACTGAGGCAATACTTTGATGTAATAAAACACACCATGACGCACAACTGTGGGATCTTAAGCAAATCTCAAAAAGTCCAGTACATAGAACACATAGAAGCCTTGTTATTCTGTCCCCATTTATGTCAAACGTAGGTGTGTCAACTATCCCAAGCAGACTCATATTTCACAGCACTCAGATGTTAGGTTAATTGTACAACTGTAGCTTGAGATGCCTTTAGGGTTGCCAGGTGTTTGGTTGTGGACTCTACCATGCGCTCTTTTATATTTCATACATTCAGCACATTTATATAGATGTTGTACTGGTTTTGTTGTATCAGTCAATCCCATATGGTGGAGGCTTGCCAATTAAAGCACTGTTTAAATTTGAAAATTGACATTAATACTAATAGAGGCGAACCTTGAAATTTGAACACCATTTTAATTTTTTTTGCCCCCAGATTAAAACAGAAATTCAGACTTCCAACATAAATAAGACACTCAATGGTGCGATCTTCCAACATAATCCAGCCCAGTCATTGGCCATAATGCACCATAAATATGGCATGCTTGTCGCCATATTATTTATTTGATATTATTTTGTTACAATATTATGTATACTGCTCACAAAAATTAGGGGACACTTCAAAATGAAATATCCCCTCATTTTTGTGAGCAGGTTGTATGATATCAGTTCCTGGGTGTAGTTTAAGACCCCTTTCCCTCGGTGATAAGACATGCCTAAACTGTGTTTGCCTCATTGACTGTAAAATTTCGCTTAATTCATCATGCATAATCATGTATTAATATTATACTTATTTAATGTACTTATCATTATTAGCCTTCTGGAACCAGTCAAACCAAAGTTCCGAGGGTTCCACTGTATTACTTTCAGCTTCATTGCTTTCATGTATTACTTTTTAAATTGCCCTTTTCACTACATTTTTGGTACATCTGATCTTGCATCTGCTTTTGACGCCATCGATCACAGAATTCTAGTTTCATACCTTTCGGAAATAGGACTTTCAGACGTAGTATTAAACTGGTTTAAATCCTATTTGACCAATAGGCTCTTCTTCATTCACCTAGGGAATACTACTTTTGATATGGTTGCTGCTGAACGGGGCGTCCCTCAGGGCTTCGTTCTTGGCCCTATTTTGTTTATAATTTACATGCTTCCTATGGGCTCTATCATACGGAAACATGGCCTCTCCTTTCACCGCTATGCTGACGACACTGGCTGAATTCCTGAATTCGGAAGTGCCAACTTCCTTAAGCTCAATTTGGAAAAAACTGAGTTTTTGTTTGTTGGCACTAAATCTGTGCTTTCCCCTATCTCCACCACCTCATTACCAATCGCAGGTGTGTCTGTTCCCTAATCTTTTACAGTCCGTAATCTTGGTGTTCTTTTTGATCCAACTCTGTCTTTTCTTCCTCATATTAGGCCTATTTCCAAGTCTTCGGAACATCGCTCGGGTACGCCCGTTCCTCTCTCCCGCTGCTGCAGAAATCCTGGTGCATGATTTTGTATCCTCTCGTCTTGATCACTGCAATTCTCTGCTTTATGGTCTTCCTTCCACCTCCATTAGACTCCTACAATACATCCAAAACTCGGCTGCCAGGATCCTTACAAATACCAAAAAAATTGACCACATCACACCTCTCCCAACTACACTGGCTCCCGGTTCATAAACGCATTAAATACAAGATTCTACAACTGACATTTAAATCCCTCCACGGCCTAGCTTTACCTTTGCACTCTGATTAAACGCTACACTCCAACCAGGTCACTACGTTCCACACACTCCAACACTCTCTCTGTCCCCTGGTTTAGGCTTTCCTCTATGGGTGGGAGATCCTTTGCTGTTGCTGCTCCCACCCTCTGGAACTCTCTTCCTTTGTTCATTAGGTCCGCATCAACAATCAAAGAATTTAAATGCTTTCTGAAAACCTTCCTATTTACCTCTTCTGCTTAATGCTTGTTTTGCCTGCTTGTCCTAAACTGTGTATCATGTGTAAATTATTATTATTTTTTTTAAATTGCTGAATAATTGCTGTAAAGCGACCTTGGGTTTGAGAAAGGCGCTACATAAATTCAACTTTAATTACTATTATTATTATTATTATTATTATTATTACACTGCCTGAAACTGCGAAACATGCACAAGAATTCAGCTTGATATGACACGTTTTACACCCCGGAACAATTCGAGACCCAGAAAACAGCGGAAACTAGGCTTCCGACAACAATTTTTCCGGCCTGTTTGGCTTAACGGTCTTAAAAATATATTTTCACACTCAGCAGTTTTCCCGAAGGTGCAGCATGATGAATCAACGCGTGCTTAGATACCTCAGCATTCATCATATCACCACTTCTGACCAGAATCCCTACGGAGTCGGTTGAAAGGCATCTTCAGACCGTGACGGAGACGTCACCGTGCATAGACGGCAAGAACAAACATCCTGTCTGTGGGCTACCTTTA
This sequence comes from Parotocinclus haroldoi, assembly GCA_034779995.1. Classification (NCBI taxonomy): domain Eukaryota; kingdom Metazoa; phylum Chordata; class Actinopteri; order Siluriformes; family Loricariidae; genus Parotocinclus; species Parotocinclus haroldoi. The sequence continues at coordinate 3,014 of JAUZST010007113.1, read as the reverse complement.
TCAGATCAGCATTTCCTTCACTGTGATCGGAAAATGAAGACCAAAGAAGCATCCAGCTGTTCATAAAATGTCTCCAGAACTTTGGAAGTCGGAGAACTTTTGCTTCGGTATTGACAGTACGGAGATAATGCATGGGGGTTTAAATGGTTATTACACATTATATTATATTATATATATATATATATCTACGAATTTATGACGACGTTAGGATGGTTTTCTTTCTCTGCCATTTAAAGATGTTTTTAGGGGATCCACTGCTTCCTCTGGTCTCCAATTGCACGGTGTCTCGACAAATGACAGCTCTGAAGAACATTTTAAAAGCTCAGTTTGCTGAAGCCATTGCCTGCTCGGAAAAATCCTGGCTCATTTTCAAACCTTTCCTACGCCCGTGTCGGTCTCGCGCCTCACGGGGTCCTAACTCCCTCATTTTACCTCCGTAATCTGTTTCGAATCACGGGAATCAAGAACTCAGTCCAGCTTCTTAGCGACCGTGGGTCACGGGACCACATTACAAACGCAAAAAGCGATTAGACACAATGTTTCTTCCATTTAATAGAGTAGTATTTAACTGCAGATCGTACAAATCCAAGCTCTAGCTGCATTTTTTTTTTTTTTTTGATGAAATGCATGGACGTCCCTGGGAAAGTCATGGTGAAGGTGCAGCTGTAGAATCGTAAGACACTTTATTATCCATGTTTTAAATTGTGATCTATTTTCTAATTTATTTATCTGCATTAACGCTGGCATCACAGACCCTGACCTAGTCCAATGCCGCGACAGAGCCTGGCGTTTAGAGTTTTTGTCTTTAGTCCAGAGCACACGGCATCCACCCCAAAACCAAAACACCCCCGCCTGGGGCATGGGCATGGTGGGACTGGCTTCAGTTGGTGACGACCCATAGAGGTGTAGTTTATCTTCAGTCATACAAGTTTTGTGATATTTCTTGGGGGGGTTATGCCGAGATTGGCAGACTCCCAGTATCGCGGTGCCATCGTTATCGTGGCCAGTACAACATCGTTATAGTTCCCAGTACACCTGTGGACGTATCTTTACAAATGAATAGGGATAAATCGTCGCGTGAGAAGTGCCTTATCGTTTTGAGCAGTTGACTAATTCATTACGCAGCCAAGTTAACCGAGTAACCTCGGAGAAGACAAAGCCTGGCGCCCCTCCCCGTGACCCTGGGGTGGGGAAACAAAACCTCTAGCCACACCCTCAGTGTGTTCCTTGGTCGTAGCCTTTGCGCTTCTGGCCTCGAGTCGGCTTGCTAGCCTGTCCCGTGCCTCACGTGCAGACCCAGTCTTGGTTCCTCCCATGGTTTCTTCCTTCTACTTTCAGGGCGTTTTTCCTTTCCACTGTCGCCCTAGGCTTGCTCGACATGGGATTGTCCTTTTTAAATCGCCTACGATTGCAAAGCTGCTTTGAGACGGTGCTCCGTTGTAAAAAGCGCTCTCATTCTCATCGCGCTGCGCTCCGTAATGAATAAATCACCAGATCGTGTTTACATCCTGCCTCTGTCTGTCTCGCTTTTCGAAGCGAGCACGATCCAGGCACGGCCGTTAAAGCGAGGGAATAAGGCTAAGGAGGAATCGAACGTTGGTACGCACCAGTCACCCGATCTGCTACGATATCTTTTTCCCACTGCAGGCACTTTCCAGTGCGCCAGATCAATGTTGGGTTTTCCTACGGGCCATCTGAACCTTGCAAATAAGGCTGCCACTTACAGACATTAAAATACTAACACGACTCCACGGCCACAGTAGCCCTTTCTGCTTTCGCTTCTCAGCATTCATTACCGTTGCTTACTCAGTATCTGAATCAAGGCTCTGAAACCCTAATAAATAATTCACAAAGTTTGCTTTCTCTCTAACATATGTGGGTTTTCCTCCTTTGCCCGGGGTTGCTTTCGGCAGAATGGATTCGGTTCCTGCTGCAGTTGGTGCTGATTAAAAATGTAGCATTCGGGACGTTTTTGGACACCTTCGCTAGGCGCTGGATTTCCTATATCAGATTGGGTTGTTTTTTTTTTTTTCCCTTCCCCAAGGTATCAGAAGGTGCAAATACACTCCACTGCCCACTGTTGGTCAATTTAGAGCTGCCTTAATTCTTAAAGGCATACATTCTCAAAGATTCCATGTTCATGTGATAGCATCTCAACACCAGTCTCTCACACACACACACACACACACACACACACACACACACAGAGACACACACACACACACACACACACACACAGACACACACACACACACACACACACTCACACACGTTCATTTTTCACCAAAGAGGTTGTAAGAGCAGAACTGTTGCATCACACCCTGATCTCTGGAACAGCCGCACGGCTCGGCACAAGACCAAAACCCCACAGGACCCTGCCACGGCTCGGACATGTCATTCAGAGCGCCTGTTGCGTGGCTTCACACGAGCGTCGGCTGGGCCATTTCCATCCCGGTACGTCACAGAAAGGGAAAACCGCGCGGCCGTGACGTCATCGCTTCCACGGAGTGCGAGAAGAAGCGTGGTGAGGGATCCGTCTGTCCCAAACAAACCGGCTCCTGCTCTGGAGCGTGGCTTCGCTCGCCGCTTCCCGATGGTACGGCTCCAGCGATGGCTCGAGGCTAACCGGATCGGCGTTTAATCAGCCAGAATCACGAGTATCCTCTCATGAGGTTTCATTCATTCTAGCCGCAACATGCTACCTGAGGCGAGGGCTAACATCCTGTAGCCAAGTGCTAACACGACCGTGTGACATGACCCCTACATGACTGTACGACTGATCATCCTGGTAGATGTAGATAGTAAAAAAAAAAACAGGACTCACCATGACTGCACTTCAGCACAGCAGTTTAACGTTAAGCTTAACGTGATCAAGCAGCGACTCTCTCTCTCTCTCTCTCTCTTTCTCTCTCTCTCTCTCTCTCTCTTTCTCTCTTTCTCTCTTTCTCTCTTTCTCTCTCTCTCTGTCTCTCTCTCTCTTTTTCTCTCTCTCTCTCTCTCTCTCTGAACTTCCG